>OW445482.1:11994295-12071795 GCA_918226075.1 Microctonus brassicae
GGGCCCGCCGCAACGTGCAACTAGCTGATGCACTTGTAAGTGCTGCTCCTGTTGCATGCGACGCCAAATATATGAATAATTCACAAACAAACAAAACATACAGCACAATTTTAAAAAATGGCAATGAATGAAAAATTTAAATGATTTGGTTATGTTTGTAAACATAAACACTTATGTCTAATTAATTGCAGCATGAATAAATCAAAACGCATCGCCATCTATTGGAGGATTACCCAACCCAGATAACAAAGTGTTATGCTGATTACTTAATTCACACCACCATCTCTTAGAAAGTTATTGAACTTACAAAAAATTGCATGTCATTGTCCTATAATAAACATTTATTCAATATTTAATGAATATTGTTGTTGAAAATCGAGATAAATACCATCCTATAGTTTAAGTTAAACCAAATTACACATAATAAGCCAAGTTTCATCAAAATCGGTTGAGTAGTTCCGGAGTCCATTTGTTTCAAACATCGTGACAGGAGATTTTTATATATAAGATTAGAGTGTCCCTTAAAAAGGGTGTTTTCGAATTTCTTCGCTCCCAGGGGCTTAAGTGTTTCCAAAGTGATGAAAAAAAATCCCCTGAAATTTGGAGAATTTAATATTCACTGTGAAATAGTGCGCATTACAATCGAAGTTCCTTATGGAAATAACGTGAGAAAAATTCTTTTCGTTCTTCAGAATTTTGTTACTGAAAGACAAATTTATTTGAAATTTTGACACTTATATATTCTTATGTAGAATCGAACGCTCTACGAAAAAGGTCTCTCATAATTTTTTCAAAAGTTATTCGAGCTCAAAGTTTGAATTTTATATTATCATCAATATTTTCAAGTAAATTTATAAAATAAACAATTGTAATATGAAATATATTACATTTTTTTTTTTTGTAAGTTATTCTATTTATGCTCAATTTATGCAAGTATAAATTTTTTTTTGGGGATTGATATCAATAGATATGTTGCGTCGATTAAACAATGTACAATTTTTCTAATATTGAAGAATACAAAATTAAAGTACCGGTGGAATACATCATTTGAATTCTTAACTTTAATCAAGTTTCATATTTTCAACCATCGAACTTTTTCGACTGTCATCATAATATTGCTTGTATTCTGCTAAAAATTGAATTATGAATTGTGTCTACTCAGGATTTTTACATAATATACAATTATAATGAACAACAATAAACAAAACTATATTAGAGAATCACATTGAAGATATTCATTAATTTGTCCAAGTGCAACTGGACTGCAAAATTAAAAAAATCGATTTCTGAAATTTGCATTTTCTTAGCTACAGTACATATCAAAGCGTGGTTTAGTTGTCCTCTGACATCTGAAGCCCCAAACAATGATTTATTGTTTATAAAAAAACTGATTGATTATGAATCAATGGATGCTTAAATATCACAAGTGGCATTAAAAAAGTTTAGCAAGCCCTTGTGGTATTTGAACCCGGAAACTGCAACTATGGCGTTCTTTGATGAAAAAGTGTCATTAAATATTGAAAAGCAAATGGTGATTATGTTGAAAAGTATTGACAAAAAATCAGGAAAGTCAAAACGCCTAGAAATTAAGAATGTAAGTGACTTATATAACTTGAACATGGCCTCGTTTATATCGTCAAGGTCAATGCAGTTTTTTGAACGGTTTGAAATAAATACAGATTTTTTTTAGTTTAAATCGATCTAATTGGCATGGAAATGACGATTTCAGCAAAGGTTTAATGTTGATGAGAAATCTGAAAGTAATCAATGATATAGGCGAGAGTCTAGTTGAACTAGTTGAAGATTATAATTATATGTTAAGTAAGAATCCCGAGCAGACAAAATTTATAATTCAATTTTTAGCAGAATACAAGCAATATTATGAGGACAGTCGGAAAAGTTCGATGGTTGAAAATATGAAACTTGATTAAAGTTAAGTATTCAAATGATGTATTCCAACGGTACTTTAATTTTGTATTCTTCAATATTAGAAAAATTGTACATTGTTCAATCGACGAAACATATCTATTGATTTCAATCCCAAAAAAGAAAACTTATACTTGCATGAATTGAGCATAGATAGAATAACTTACAAAAAAAAAATGATCTGTGGCACTCCGGGAGTGCCGGCAGAAGTGAAAACTTGAACATTAACGTTGTACATTTCTTAATATTTTGGAATGGTTAGGGAATAATTTCGGACGAATTGCTTTATCAGTATAGAAGTACTATCATTTATGTATTCCATATTTTAAACACTTTATATATGAGAATTTTACAACTATACAGACGGTCGAGCCATCAGCTGATCAGCATTCAACAGTAACCATCACATTCAGCATGGTGAGCGATAAATTTCTAGTGCGCAGGCGCCACGCACTAGATGCTCCCACCACATCACTGCCGTGCATGCACGTAGCAGCCTGTGCCCTGTAGTACGAACACACACGCACACTCACACAAGCGCCCCGTGCCGCTTAAACGAAACAGCCAGCAGGCATACATTTTCGTCGCGCTGCAGAAAGAGAGGGGGTTCCTCTCCTACGCCGGCAGTCTACCCTCCCTACATCTTACGAATTTTCGATCAGCATCACGTGACCCTGACGCGAGTTCAACATTTTCTACCCATCTAAAAAAAAGTGCACGACGCCGCTAAAGAAGTTTTCACTTCAAAAAATGTAATATATTTCATATTACAATTGCTTATTTTATAAATGTACTTGAAAATATTGATGATAATATAAAATTCAAACTTTGAGCTCGAATAACTTGTGAACCAATAGACTTAGCGAAAAATTATACGAGACCTTTTTTGTAGAGCGTTCGATTCTACATAAAAATATATGAGTGTCAAAATTTTAAATTAATTTGTCTTTCAGTTACAAAATTCTGAAGAACGAAAAGAATTTTTCTCATGTTATTTCCATAAGAAACTTTGGTTGCAATGCGCACTATTCCACAGTGAATATTAAATTCTCCAAATTTCAGGGGATTTTTTTTTACCACTTTGGAAACACTTAAGCCCCTGGGAGCGAAGAAATTCGAAAACACCCTTTTTAAGAGACACTACTACTCATAGATAATTATTCCCAGAGTACAAATTTCCTCTCAGCAACAACTTTAGCTCAACCACAACAATTTATTCGCTCTCACAATATATCTTTCTTCAATCATACAATTTATTATATGTGTTATTTCCCGCAAAACAGATGGGCACACGTCTTATGTTCTCGACAACCAAATTCTGAGTGTCATCCTGCCTCATTTTATTTTCCTCGTGTTTTTTGCCTTGGCTTTTCAAGCTTGCTAACATCTTCGCCCGAGAGGTGCTGCCACCTTTGACTGGTTGGCGCACATATTTTATCGACTGCGCTCCACGCGCATCGATCAGCATATCACTGGACATTACGTATATTCCATTAGAGTGTTTTGGAATTATCGTAATATATTTGTTTCATCGCCCAGACAGCATTATCCATTTATTCACTATTAGTGGGCATGAGGATTCTTTCTCGTTTTCTTCTCGTTTGCCCAGGTACTTTCTCCTACATATTTTTCTTTTATTTTATGATTATTATCATACATACATTCCTCATTCATACTTGGTTCTACATTATCGACTACTTGTATTATTATGTCTATCATCTGTTTCTGCGAGCGTCTTGTATCTACTAAAAAATAATAGTGATCGTTAAAATCGTTACAACCTACAGTGTACGAAATCCTACAAGGTGGTCAAAAATCATTTTTTTTTCGTTAATTGTCATTCTGTGGGTGGGAATCGTTCCATTTATTGCATCATTTCATTCAGAACTATAGATTAAGCGGTTTTCAGATTGAGAGAACTCTATTCGATTATATATTACCTACATAATGATCATGCTTATTCCACATGTAAATGAAGCATGTGAATAATTATATGATTCAATGAAATTCTTTAAATATGATGATATTGCCAATAATATTAATTAGTCCAATAATTTCCTACTGGATGTAACGATTCCGAATCACAGAATGAAAATTAACGAACAAAAATGATTTTTGGCCACCTTGTAGAACTTCGTACATCCTAGGTACATGTCGACTCAAAAACTTGATTAGACTAGAATAATCGGTGACAATCTGGGAGAAAAATATGAAAATTTCAGCCAGTTTGAAGAATTACAAAAGAAGTTATTGGCGAAAATCTGGAAAATGTACCAAAAATGGAATTTTTGCAATCTTGGTGCTACTTGAATAATTATCAGAAAACAGTTTCGGGGCTGCTGCGGGATTATTTAGATGAAAAACTTTCATTTTAGACCCGAGCGACCTGAATCCAATTTTTTCAACCCATCCTAGTATATATGTATATAAATTCTGATGTCGAAGGGAGAGTGAGAAGGGTGTGTGTGTGTGTGTGTGCGTGTGTGTGTGTGTGTGTGTGTGTGGGTACGTGCGAATAGCATCGTGAAAGGCAATCATCTCGGCCGGACGCAATCAAGTGACCCCGCCAACTACCACTGAATCCCCTTGCCTCTTTCCTTCTCGCTATCATTCATGTTCCTTATCCCACGTCTCTGCAACTACACGCATATTACATGGAACTTCTGCTACTACTCTCATCATGTAACACAGTTCACGAAAACACTGTTCGTTTTACAAATATTCTCGTATATCCACATACATACATATTCATACACAATTGTGTATCGATACATTAGCCTCTCTTAAGCATAGTATATAATAGTTTGGCGTTCGTCTCTTATCTTAGTTTTCATCTCAGGCAACTCATACTGCTTCTGTATTCGATCGTATTGGTACAATTACAATTTATTCAAGCATAAAATACCGGCAGTGAATTTCCATGAGCATATTTCTCCTTCAGCCCTTGTATATGTAACTTACATCGAACTTTTCTTGATTCAGGGTTAGCTATTAATTCATATAAATTCGTTCAGTATATTATAAATGTCACAGAATATACCTTCCATACTTTCGATTTAGGATATGGAGTCAGTGTCACTTATATAACTGCATGAGCATAACCATGTGGTAATGCATACTTGAGTTGTTCACGGGAAACCTGATAAGTGGAGTGAGATAGTGTATTAGAAGAGAAAGCTGCGTATATATAGACGTGGGCTCATTGTATTTTGAAACTTGTGTTGAAGGTTTAAAATGTACATAGGTTTGCTTCGGTATGGCACCACTAAACTTGATATGACGTCAACTAACCAAAATTGCGTCAAATCGATTATAACAGATGAGGATCATCCTTATTTCGTACTGTGGTAATGACGAACGACACGTATTTTACGGATAATTTGTTCAGCTCACGCGATCATCCTGCACATTCGCCTACGTGTTGAGGCGAATCGAAACCCGATAGATGTTTGAACGTGTCATTGGAGGGTGAATAATTTCGACAAATTATAATAAGTTAACTGAAAATATATACACTATGATCAATGAATTCCTTTATCGGAATAGGAAAAGATGCTCTAGTGCATACTGGCCGGACAATTTTATATTCATACTGTATTAGCTAATCTTGATAAATATATCTATGGACTAACATCAATTATTGAGGAAAATGTAATTACGTTGCATACAGATATGATATTCTGTATAGCAAGCAAATTAGTATTGAATCCCGAGTCGAAATTTTGTTCCCACGTTAGACCTTTCTGCTCCTTACTGTATCTCAATTGTTCTTCGTCAGTCCTAAATAGTGACTCCTCAATACCTTTTCTATCCTTCAAATCCATTTGAACCTCAATAAGTCCTTAGTTTTTCTGACTTGTCATTTTTCATACCTTTATTATCATCCATGTAGGTACAAGAAGGTATACAAGTTACGAATTACCAAATCTATTCCTCATTTGTTTCATATATTAAATTATCGGCAAGATTCGACTGTTGCGTACTACAGCATTGTAATGACAAGAGACAATAGGCTGCGTCAAACACCGCTGACGCCGGTCGGCCAATGTTACACATGTGTTTCATCTTCTTATCGGGTCATTCGTTCCATCGCACTTTGTTAACTATAATATTATATTCGTAAGTGAAAATGGTGAAACCATATAAATTTCGATATGCACTCATATGATACATAAACAGTGTTTTCAAAGATCTTGTGAAGGAACATCATTAAATGAAAATATTCGGTACATAAATGATATGACATTAGTGCGCTGGCGAGCTCAAATAACAAAAGAAAATTCCAATGTTCCGGCGAAAATTTCGGTGATAATAGGTGTATGAATGTGAACATATTATGAAATTATGTATGAGCAACAATAATTTGAAAAAAATAAAGTGCAAATGATAAATATATTAATTGGATATAATCAATATATTGATTGAACAAATATATTGATTCACTTTTCCTTAGTGAGGTTCCTGTTGGAGATGGCAAAGTCATATATATATATACCTAACTTATAATAAGACTAGCATCTACATTATCGACTAATTAAAATGGTTCGATATAAGACAAACTTATTGCGTGATCATCACTGTGTGCTAGTTGTCAATGAGAGAGGATGTATGATATACGAGTAGAGAAAGGGAAAATTATTATTCTCGTAATCCATATGCATCGTTATAAATTAATCAAATAAATGTTGAATATACAATTGAGTTCTAGATAATTATTCAATTGCCCTATTATAACAGGTTATGGGCCCAAGTATGCATATAAAAAATAATAAGAATAACTGGATAAATAAAAAGTGAGGTTAAGCATAGAAGCACGTGGTCGAAAAATGAAAAGATTTTTTTTTTTTGGAAAGACCAAAATTTAGTCACTCAATTCTTTGAGTAAAAATGAGTGGAAACGTGTTAAAATTTGATAAGTTAAACAAAAATAACTTTGATACATAAAGTACAAATGAAAGCCATGCTAATCAAGGATGGCCTTTGGGGTTATGTCAACGGTAAAATAAATCGTCCAGCGCCAAATCCACAAGATCCTGAGAATGGTCAATCTCTGATAGAAGGATGGGAGGCTGAAGATGAAAAAGCATTAGCGGATATAGTCCTATCGGTGAGTCCATCAGAATTATCACATATCGAAAAATTAGAAACCTCAAGAAAGGCCTGGCTAAAACTAGAATCAATATACCACTCAAGTGGTCCAGCAAGAAAAGCCTTATTACTTCAAAAAATTGTTCTGCGCAAAATGAACGAAGAAGACGATTTAAGAACGTATTCATCCGAGTATTTTGATATAGTAGATAATTTATCGGAAATTGTAATCAGCATCAATGAGGATTTATTATCAATTTTATTGTTGCACAGTCTACCACAATCGTTCGAAGTGTTTAAACGTGCCATAGTGACACGTGATGATATCCTAAAGCCTGAAATATTAAAAATAAAAATAATGGAAGATTATGATTCAAGGATAAATTTGAATTGCGACCAACAAGTCGATACAGAAGCAATGTTCGCTAAGAATATGAGAAAGTATAATTAAAATAATAAAAATGAAAGTCTGGAAAATCAAAAAATCTACAACGATCAAACAGCTCGTGGGAAGAATAATCCACATGCAACTAGAAATTTCTCACGAAGTACAATTGAGTGTTTCAGATGCAGAAAAACCGGACATATTGCGAAAAACTGCCGAGTAAACTTAAACAAACATCAAGAAACGAGACAAGTCGAAATTGAGGAAAATGATTCATACAGCAGTGACCAGTCAGATGAAGTTGCGCTATTGAATCTGGAAAAAGAAAAATCAGAACACAGGAAAGTTTGGTGCCTTGATAGTGGCGGTTCATCACACATGGCGTCACATAGCAATTTGTTTGATCACATCACACCAATTGGAAAGCTATTAAATTTGGCAAATAAAGGCTCTACAAAAATCACAGGAGTGGGGGATGTGAGGATGCGTGTGAACAATCACTGTGGATCAATCAAGGTAAATTTAGACAAAGTATACCACGTTCCTGATTTACGCACTAACTTACTTTCTGTCTCTAAGATTACCAACAAAGACCATGAAGTATTATTCAGAAAAAACGATGCAACGGTGATAAATAAAGACAAACAAATGGTATTAACAGCGAAAAGAAAGGAGATTTGTATTATGTAGCAGAACAAGAAGAAGCCAAATTGTCACAAGTACCGAGTAACGCGTGGAAACCAAAAAATGAAATTGAAATGTGACATCGTAGATTCGGGCATTTAAACGAGCAAACGTTAAAAGACATGATTAAAAAACGAGAAGTTCATGGTCTGATAGTCAAGAAATTGAAACAATTACCACAGTGCGAAACATGTGCGACGGAAAAAGCAACCAGATTACCTTTCACCAAAAACAGTGAGAAACGGACAAATGACTTATTGGAAATTGTACACAGTGATGTGTGGGATCCATCACATCATCCTTCAATATCTGGCGCACAATATTTTGTCATATTAATCGACGATAAGTCACGATATTGTGAAATCGAATTCATTAAAGAGAAAAGTGAAGTTTTACAAGCTTTTAAAAATTACAAAGCACGAGTAGAGCGTCAGACCGGAAAAAGAATCAAATACTTATAAAGCGACAACGGCAGAGAATTTATAAATAGAGAGATTGACGAGTTATTAAAGAGAGATGGAATACAACGAAGATTCACAACAACACACACACCGCAACAAAATGGAATAGCAGAAAGATTCAACTGCACAGTAGTAGAAATGGCAAGGTGTCTGCTAAAACAAGGAGGTTTAGGTCCAATGTTTTGGGCAGAGGCGGTAAATACTGCAGTGTCTATACGGAACTGATGTTCGAACAAATCAATCGATGGAGAAATCCCATACACTGAATGGACGCAGAAAATACCAACGGTAAATTACATGAGAATTTTTGGAAGCAAAGCTTTCGCATTAGATAAACAAAGATTGGGCGGAAAACTATCATCAAAAGCAAGTCCCTGCGTTTTGATGGGATACTCTGATAAGTCAAAAGCGTATAGGATATGGTCATCAAAACAGAGAAAAATAATAGTGAGTAGGGACGTTAAATTTTTTGATGAACCTGGTCTCACCGAAAATCATGAAGTAATTATCACACAAAAAGAGAAACCATCAGAAAACGAATTTGTGAAGACCTACTATGACAATAATGAGATCGATTCTGAAACACATAAAAAGAGCAAAATAGAGCAGTCTATAATCCAAGAAAATGAGATAATAGATACACCAAAATCGACGGATACACAAGATGAAAACGAATTGCAAGAACAACAATTAAAACGTGAGAGAGGAAGGCCAAAAATCCAATACACAAGATTGACAGGCAGACCACGTAAATTATATCAAACTACAGATAAAAATGTGAATAAAAATGGCAGCATAATAGATAAAGGAGAGGATACGTTCTATGCAAACATAATTACGGATCAAATCCCAGAAACACGGGATGATGTTATAAAGAGTAATAATGTGGAAACGTGGCAACCTGCACTCGAAGAAGAATACCTGGCTCTATTAAAACATGAAACATGGGAAATTATTGAGAGACCAAATGATCAAAAGGTTATTAGAAATCGTTTGGTACTCCAAAATGAAGATAATAACAAAAAGAAGGTACGATTAGTTGCAAAAGGATGTGCACAACGTTTTGGAATAGATTATATAGAAACGTATTCACTGGTCGTAAAGATGACTTCGATTCGACTGCTGTCAGCCATAGCGGCCGAAAGAGATCTAGAGATTCATTAAATGGACGTAATAACAGCTTATCTGAGCAGCGAATTGAATGAAAAAGTATATATGGAAATACCGATACAACTTAAAGAAATGCTAACAAGAATCACTAATGATTTACCAATCGGCACAAAAATAAAAGCAATAGAAGATATAAATATATTAAAAACGGCCAAAGAATGGCTGAGAATTTTAAATAATGGAAAAGACAATGTATGTCTCTTAAGAAGAGTATTATATGGACTGAAGCAATCCGGAGTACAGTGGTATGAAACCATTCATAATGAATTGACGAAATTGAACTTGAAATCATTTCCACAAGATAAATGTTTATTTGTTTTTAATTTTCATATTTTTTCATTTTTTTTTTTATTATTTTTTATTTTTTATCATTGAAGGTGCTGTGCGCTACAAAGAAAGAGCTGCTGCGCGCTCTAAGAACTTGGTTGCTTTGCGCCATAAAGAGAAAGCTGCAGAGCGCCTCAAAAAATTGGCTGCTGTGCGCCATAAGGAGAAGGCTGTGGAGCGCCTGAAAAAATCGGCTGCTGTGCGCCTTAAAGAGGAGGCTACAGCGTGCCTCAAAAAACTGGCTGCTGAGCGCCTGAAAAAAAGGCTGAAGAACGCCTCAATAAATTGGCTGCTGTGCGCCAGAACAAAAATCAAATTGAGCGAGAATAATCTCACAGAACACGCTGTAAATTCAGGATTATATTAAGATACATATGATTATAAATTCATCTATCTCTTGGGTATATTCCGTTTAAATAACATTTGAAATAAAATTATATACATTGTTATCAATACATAACACGAAAACTAATAGAGTAATAAAAACAATTGCTGAATACGATGACTGACGATCCATCTACAGTCACAAAATCTTCAGCAGATATTCATAATTATGCAAGCAACATTGCAGGAACAAATGCATCTAAAAAGAGAAAAACAAATGCAGATTATCAAAAAAAATACCGTGCACGTAAGGAGGTGAAACGAGATAGACTTCTAGATGATTTGGCAACTGCTGGTCCATCAACTTGATTTGGAGAATCTACAACTCTACATTCATCGATGATAATTAATTCATCAATACCTGCGAGTACACATGCCGATTCTATGAATTCAAATGGGAAAAAACACAGCAGCTGAATATCAACGCGATTATAGAGCACGTGAGAGAGAAAAAAGAAAATCAGCGATGAGGACGGCACTATCTATGACTGTCGACGAAAGTTTTAGCGAGAATTTGAATGAAAATATCACTAATACCTCCACTGATAATACTACAAATAATCCACAACTCCCATACTCTCGATTTAATCAACATCAGAAGGGACACGATTATATTAGAATAAAATTTACAGAAAATAATTTCGGAATGGCTTGCTCAGTATGTGATAGATTATGGTTTAAACATGATTTAACCTCACTTTTATCGAATATTGATCACCAAATTCTGGATACACTTTTACCAAATGTTCCAAAAGAAAATCTGAAATTGTGTGCAACATGTCTTCAATCATTGAAGCAAAAAAAAATACCAACTTATGCAACTTACAATGGTTCCAAATATCCACCAATGCTAGAGAATCTACCAGTTTTAGATATCATAACAGTGCGAATAATTTCACCTCGAATACCGTTTATGCAAATAAAACGTTCAAGACATCTTCACGGTCAATACGGTATATATGGACAGATAATGAATATGCCTGTAAATGTGGATACGATGGAAAAACGCTTGCCACGTAATATAAATGATGATCATGATATTAATATACATATAAAAAAACGGAAAATTCACAAATCAAGTTACATTCAAGACTTAGTTAATAAAACGACAGTCCGAGCATGGTTAAACTTCCTTAAGGATACCCCACTTTACCAGGATATCGAAATTGATAAATCATTTTTGAATGCGCCTGTAACCGATGAAGAAATACCAAATGACGAAATAAGTGAAGAGATTACAATTGAAGATAGTCTTATTGCTCAGCAACAAACGCTGGTATGGGACGAAGATAAATATTTACAACTTGCACCTGGAGAAAATCAAGTTCCAAAAAGTCTGTTATTTGATCAATACGCAGAGAAATTATCATTTCCAGGTATATATCTAGATCACATGAGAGAATACCGAGAAGTACTATTAATTACACCTTTTCAAATGGCAACTAGTGAAATAAGACGAACAGATCGACGAGGGATTACTCCTCGTCATTTGCTGTACATGGCTGCGAAAAATATGAGACTTCGTGTTGCTTCATCTTTAATTATCACCTTCAAATTTATAGGCAGTGATACAAGAGTGACGAAACAACAAATTCAATCTGAACAATATATCAACAATTGCCTTGAGACTAATCTAGCCTTCTTGAAATCGATACCCAATTCTGTATATTATTGGTCACAGCGCAAAAAAGATCTTTTTGCTATGATTCAGCAATTAGGTAAGCCCACACTTTTCCTCACAATGAGCGCAAACGAAATCGGATGGATCCCATTGTTACAACTGTTGCAGAGAATGAAAGATGGGAAAATTATATCTGAAGATGAAGCTATTGAATTACATCGGTTACAAAAAAGTACACTTATCAACGAGGACGCTGTCACATGTGCTATATATTTCGACAGATTGGTGAACACGTTAATGGATCTTTTACAAACAAGAGAGTCCTGTCCATTTGGAAAATATAAAGTGAAAGACTTTTTTAAACGAATCGAATTTCAACATCGCGGAAGTCCTCACGCCCATATTTTACTATGGTTGGAAAACGCACCGAACAATCCATTGGCCGAAGACAAAGAATACGCGATTTCTATGATCGATATTTTAATTGCAGTATCCACATCAGAAGCATCGAATAATATAAAATTACAAACTCATAAACACACATTTACGTGTTATAAAAAGGTGAGAGGTAACCAACCTCAAAAATGTCGATTTGAAGCACCTTTTTTGCCTTCTAGATCGACTCAAATACTTGTTCCGATGAATAAAGAAGAGCCGAATATCGCCAATTACGTCGAACATCACAAAAAAAATAAATTTCAATATGAAATCACTGATTATAATAATATTGATGACTTCTATCAAGGCAATAACATAAATTCAGATGAACATTATTATAAAATAATTTCGGCCGGAATCAATAGACCACGTATTTTTTTAAAACGAGAACCATCAGAAAAATGGCATAATCCATACAATCCATTTCTATTCAATATTTTGAAATCGAATATGGATTTGCAGTTTATATTAGACGAATTCTTGTGCAATGTATGTAGTGGACTACGTTAATAAATCAAATCGTGGGATCAGTAATTTACAAAAAGAAATCATTGATATAACCGAAAAATATCCGGATTTTGGAGTGGTTGAAATCACTAGGAAAATGAGTGTCGATTTATTGAATTCAGTGGAAATTTCAAGCCAAGAAGCAGCTTGGTGGTTCCTCCGTAAACCGATGTCACAAGCATTTAAATCAGTAATATTCATCCCAACATCATGGCCTACAGATCGGCAAAGATTAAAAAAAACACGTAAGAAATTGGCAGAGCTAAATGACGAGTCTACTGATATTTGGAAGGATAATATTATCGAGAAATATGAGCAACGACCTGAAGAATTAAATAATCTCACTCTTGCTTTATTTTGTTCGCGATACAAATGTAACACTAACAACGAATACAAGAAATTATCTATCCAACATATTATAAGATACATAAATTATAATATGACAACTCAATTCGAAGAATATAGAAGAGAAATGGTTTTGTTGCACATTCCTTTCCGCAACGAAGAGATAGAATTTCTTTCTGAGTCGAAATTTCTTCAAATTTATGCTGACTATGAGAATGTCATCTCAGAACGTCGCAAAGAATTCGAGTCCAACATCAACATCGAAGAAACCATGAAATTATGTGAACAATTGTATCGTGAAGATAAAAATCTGATGCGACAAAACAATCAAAATGTTCTAGAAGCGGTCCCGGAGCCATCACCGTTCAATGACATGTATGCAGATCCCGATTCAAACATCAAGGATGACCTTCGCTTAGCAACTTTGAGCAGACTACAAGCGATTGCGAAGCGAAGAGAAAATATAATGCCAAATGAAGAATTTTGTAAACTCATGAGATTGACCAATATTGACCAACGATCGATTCTACTACAAGTTATTCATCATTCAACATCAGAACAACTTCAGCCATTGTTGTTATTCCTGACAGGCCCAGCTGGATGTGGAAAAACTTTTGTAATTCGTCTTATCATGGAAATTTACAATAAATATGCAACCACCAATGAACATTGCAACGCATACCTCACCTGTGCATCAACTGGAAAAGCTGCAGTAGCAATCGACGGTACCATCATTCACACTGCTCTGTCATTATCCACCAAAGAAGATCATGGTTTGTGTTCGGAAGCATTACAACAATTCAGATCGCTATTTCAACACATTTGTTCAATTTTAATTGATGAAGTTAGTATGGTAGGAGCGGAACTCTTAGAACGAATTGACAGGAGGTTGAAATTGATAACAGGTAAATTCGATACACTTTTTGGGGGGCTGGACGTCATACTAGTTGGAGATTTGAGACAACTTTCACCTGTAAAAGCCACATCAATTTTTAAACAATCGAAACATTATATTGGTTCAAAAACTTGGCGTTCTTTCAAACTTCATGAACTATCACAAATCATGCGTCAATCGAATGTTGTATTTTCGACTATTTTAACGAAAATAGGAAATGGAGATTATTTGGATGACGAAGAACTCACGTTGGTAGAATCAGGATTTGTGACAGAAGAAGAAGCTAATGAATTATGCCCTCATGGAATACGTCTGGCATATTCCAATCAAACAGTTGAAAAATATAATCAGGAAATTTTAGAGAATCACCAAGATCAGATTTTATCTGAAGCTGTAGACTTCATCTCCGGTTGTGAAAATAATGAACAACTAGATAGTGCACGTAGAGCACTAGAAAAGAAGAAATTGTCAGCTGACACTGGTGGGCTGCTACAACGTTTAACACTCGTCATTGGGCAATATTACATCATAACGACAAACATCGCTGTTGCTGATGGATTAGCAAATGGCGCCATGGGAAAATTGAACCACGTCGAGAAAAACGACGATGGACAAGTTACTCGAGTATGGTTAATATTCCCAATTTCTAAAAAAACTGGGATAAAGGCTCGTATGATATCACGTTCATTCACTATAGCGAACAACATCAATCCTCTCGCCGTTCCGATTCGTCGACGAAACACTATCATTTATCTTAATAAACAGAGAAGTATATCAGCCAAAAGAAATCATTTTCCACTAGCACCAGCTTGTGCATTGACGATTCATAAATCGCAAGGTCGCACTTTCAATGAAGTTGTTTATTATTATGAAAAAATGCAATCTCAACAGTTAGTTTATGTCGCAATGTCGAGAGCCGTTTCTATTGATGGTTTATATATAATTCCTGTTAACAAACATAAAAAATTTTATCATGGAAAAGGTAGTAACAAGCGCTCGTGCACCGTTTTGAGATATGAAATGACAAAATTACGTGAAAATCGACTTGTCACTTTGGATAAACAATTATATGATTGTATCTGCGTGAAAAAAGGTTTATCAATCATATCATCCAATTGCCAGAGTCTTCATGCCTACGGGAATGATTTTGCAGATAGAGTTCTCGAAAACATAAATATTTTAATGTTATCAGAAACGTTCATGAAGGATAATGAATCTCCAGTATCGATACCTAATTTCAATTTCGTTTCAAGATTTCAACGCAATGAGATTAGAAATTCTGGTGTTGCCATTTATCGCAACGAAAAAGACAACAATTATTTTATCACTCCACATTTAGAAATCAAGGGTCCTTACTCCAGTAATGTTGACGTTACGATATCAACGTCAATTAGAATTGGAGACTTATGTGCAGTAGACTTTTCATGCAATCAATATGCCATATTATATGATATGTATACAAATTTTCAATCGTCATATTATGGGAAAGATACTGATTCAATAGTGACAAAAAGCATATATGCAACGCACGCTCCACTCATAGTTATTGATTGTTCTAAGCAAAATGAAAATATCAAATCTGGACCTGTAGATGTTAGAATTGAGTTCGAGTCAATCAATCCATTTCCAGCTCAAACTTCAGCAATATTGCTTGATCTCACATGATCGCATCATCGAATATAAACCCATCAGTGGTTCTGTACGAAAGTTGGTGTGATGATGGAGAAGAAATGTCTATTCAATTAGAGTATACACCTGAATGAAATCTATATAATAAATAAATATTACTTATTGAATTTGTATTATGTAATAATTTTTGAAAGGATCGAAATAAAAAAAATGGCATTGTATATATCAAACTGTAATATTTATTCAAACACCTTTTTTCATTTTCTATCAATTATAAATTGCTTTAATTGCTCTGATACCATGAAAATACTATTCGATTCATGAGTCATACTATATACTAGGTCTTGAATTATAGAGACATCCATTTCTTGAGTGAAGGATGTTTTCGCAATCGAATATTCTTCAGTCGCAGTGGCCTCACAATCCATTACAGCATTACGAGTGTCATCAGAGAATGGTTTCCCTTCAATATGACGTTTCATATGGTATAGTGTCATCATCAAGTCCTTTGCTTTCTCTGACATATCGCTTGTCATGCCCACAATTATACCAAAACAATCATCGATATGTTCACACTTGGAACAAGAGGTATCCACACCACAATCATATTTCAGTTGATTGGTTAGTGGATGCTTGCACCACATTGCGTTGTTATATAAATCACTTATATCACGATTGCACTCCAATTCAGTATTGAATTGTTCACTATGAGAATGTTTTCGAAACATATAAACTTCATGTATTGACATGCGTTGTTCTTCGGTGAGCAATGTATCCGGTGTATCCATGATAACTTTTTTATTTTCACACTACAACTTTTTTTTATATCTTCTATCAGATATTGCGGTACACTGAGTAGCTCTGAACAAAAAATTTTTTGAACTTTTATTGGTGCATTATTTATGCAGTGACTCATACAATTATTCATATGATTATTTACTTTTTCTTCATTTATTGATTTATTCATCTGTTTATCAATTTTTTCTTATTTCATTTATTCTTTCATATTTGTAGGAAAAAAAATATTTCATATATATTGTGGATAAAAACTTATTCATTTAAATTTCCCCCACCTACTCATCAGCGAAACTACAGTTCAATCATAGAGAAACGTACAGTTATCCATTTCCCCAATGTCGCAACAAAGAAACTCATACTATAGTACTATCATCGATATCGATAAAAAATTCCACACCACGAGAAACGTCGCTTAGTGGATAATACAAAAATTGACTTTTTCTATCAGATGATTAAACAGATTGGGACCTACTATGAAACTGTCGGTAAGGTAGGGGCCAATGCAAGTTACCGACGGGTTTGTCCCAGAACCCGCCCTGTTTATCTACTCACATGATACAAATGACATGGCTTATAATAAATTAATTTTTCACAACAAATTGATCTCCACTGACATGTCTCTTCCACAATGAACCCATGGACGTGTTTCACGAATTCGGTGGTATTTAATAGTAAATATATGGATAACACATCATATTTATCATTCATCAATATGAGTTTGATTTTTCCATACTCTGTCACATTAGGAACGCTTTGGTTAAACGTGGGCTGCCAATAATATCTTTGATTTCAGAGGGGGTAATGCATCATAATTCTTCTAGTCCAATATTTCTTTCTATTTCATATATTTGGTATATTGAATGAAAATAGATACAAGATGTTGATGGAAAAATACAATGAAAAATAGAATCATTAAACAAAAAAAATAATTAAAAACATTTTTAAAAATACACATACCTTCAAAATCTGGTAAAAGAAGTGACATATTCCACTTCTCGAAAAGTTCTACAATTGTTGAACTCATTATTTTACTCACAAAATTATTCACAAGCCAAACACAATCAATAACAACAATTTTATCGAGTATAAGAGATAATTTCCTGCAAATAGAAAATATTGGTGAAAAATATTGAATAATAATTTCCAATACAGGTCAAATATTCATATTATTTGAATGATAATAATGTTTGATAATATAATATAAAAGTCATGCAGTTCCAATTCAACAAATGATATGTTTTGTCGATTAATTGTTGAATGAGTACATATATATAAATTGAAAGCTCCACATTTTATTCATGCTACAAGCATATATCTTAGATCGTAACAATTAATGTGATAGAAAAATTTTACAGTCTCAGATATACATATAAATGAAATGAGAAGCTTTCAATATGCATATATATTCATTCATGAACTTATTAACAAAATGTACCGTATAATGATTATGAATTATGCGAGCTTTATCATTATCTATTATATTTCATATATTTGACTTACCGGAAATTATTTTTCGCTCTTTATACAGCAAACCGAATTTTTTTTAAACGTAACGATTGAGAATCCGTGATCATAATTCATACAAGTAACAATATCAATATGTATGCAACGTGAATTTAATATGTTACATAGTGATAGAAAAACGTGTCTTCTTGATCGTAGTTCGTCGTTAACTGATTTTATATAATATGATAAATGTATTCAGTTGTAGAGACCAAATTACGGAATTCGGAAATCATTTATTGCCGTGCCGAATGTAAACAAAGTGCACAAGAATGAAGCTATCGCTTCATACGTATACATATACAGTATACACGTATTTATATGGATTGAAACTTGGTGCGCTTATTTGCCTATCAAATCTATCTATATATTTATATATGTATATACATGTTCGTCATTTCATTCAGTTAATAATATATATATTGTGATGATGTGTCTTGACACATCATCCCTTGGCTCTTTTTGTAGACAAATATTGCTGCGCTGAAAATGAAATAGAGCAAAGTAAGTTGAAATAATAACGTTTGAGTAAATCAAATAAAATGTGAGTGGAAGTTTACCTGGAGAGTAAAGGTATGAATGATTGTGAGTATGTTGAGTGGTGTATGAATGTGAATAAAGGCTGGGTTGGATCATCACGTGGCGAACATCATCATCATAAACAAATCATCGAGCTGACTGCGTCCAACGGAATGAACCAATATAAGACGTTTTCCGGAGAGTTGGGCAAAAAGAGAAAACATAAGATTCAATGAATATCCGTAGATCTGCACCAACCTAAAAACGAGAGTTGTGAATTTGCCTAGTGAAATATTGAAGGTAAAATTATAGTGGTCATAAAATAATACTCACGATGAAGAAAATCCTGAGGACATATTATAATTAATAATCACGTGATAATCACCGTATAAAACTTTGGATGAACAATACCAACACTACATTCAATCATGGTATACAATAATGATACGCAATGTATGACACTTTTGAGGGTTAGTGATATCACCAGATCGAAAAACATCGACTTGGCGCCACCGGACTACCGAATTCATCCGTATAATTATGATCCAACCTGCATAATTCAATACTGCAGTCGATAAATGATTATGGACCTTATAATTTTTATCTCGGTAGAGTCCGCGTCAGGTCAACGGCCGGCCAATCAGAGATCCGGATGTTTGAACTTGAATTGTCGCAGCCAATCAACTCCGCACGGAGACGCGAAAAAGACGACCGAAGGTTCTAGAAGAAAAAGACGCCGCCAAGATTGACGCTCCGGCCATTTTGACTTCACTTAGCCCTGGGACAGCATAGAGTGTGGTTGCGTTGTATGTGAGTGTCAGAATTGAATAAGAGAAAAATTGTAACTGTTAAAGAGAAAAAAATTACCGAAAAGTACGATGCTGTATAATTGTATAAAAGACCGTATTGGAAGTCTATGAAAATATTTGTATTACTTGAGAGCCATGGAAGTTGAAATACGGCGTGAAGTAAGAAGTTTTCTTGAGTTTATAGTAAGTGGTGAGTGACGCCATTATTGGGCAGAATTTTCATTTAATATTTTGTTCGTTATATTTCTCGTTTTTCTTTGAAATAACTCTTAAGCGATTCGACAGCGCAGCAATATTATTACGGGCTAAGTCATTAGTTTGACATTGGATTATTAATAAGTAAATTCATATTTATAATATAAAATCAGTATTTGTAGACCCATCCCGGGCTTCACGCGTAATAGACAGAGAGAGAAAATCTCCAAATGGGACTTTGTGTTATATTATATGAAAAATTCGCATTATAAAAAATTAATATTGGTGAAATATCAATAATTAATGATCCTTAGAAACGATCATATTGTTGTTTCATGAAGATTAATTGAGAAGTAATAAATAATCATATTTCTGTTTTTATATGATTCGCCGGAATTGCTATTATAATGACCCGTAGTATATTGGGCATTCATTCATTTATTCATGTATTTTCTCACTATCAAACGATTAATATTAATTAATAATTAGTAATAAACAATTATCAAACTTTTTTTAACAATTATCAAACGCTTTTAATAACTATCAAACGTATTACAATAAATTTCGAACGTTCATTTCGTGTGCTGAAAAATTCTTCATTTCTGGAATCTGTTGTTTGAATAAATTATTATTAATTCAACCGCAGTTAACCGAACCATTTATTTTGGAATATTTGAATCATTCTTTTCAGGATTATTTCCACTTTTATTTCATTTTTAGCATTTCGGCGAAACAGTAAGTTACTGGAGAAATTCCCTAGTTATATCTAGTAACTTTTCATCCAAATTGATCAACTAGGGTGGCATCCCTTGGATATTTTGTCCTAGTTTTGGACAAAATAGAAGAAAATTGATGAATTCATAACGGTAAGTCCGTTTGGGAATAAATAATACCAGATTCTAGCTTTTCTGCGGAAAGGTGGCCGTTATAATATATATATATAATAAATCTAAAAATAGTCTTATATAATGAAAATCAAAATGTGATTCAATATTGGTGAGATTTCTATTGAACTTCCAAAGTAGGCAGTCAATGGTGCTAATATTTTTCATTAAACTTTTATGTTATTGCATCAAGTACATTTAAGCTGTTTGTATTAATGAATATATTATTAAATGAAAGGTAAAACTTGCATTCGTATGTACTTGTATGCTGTCAAATTAAATACAATGATTTAATTTATTCAATTTTCCCGTGGAGTTAAATAATGGTCAACTCCGATGGAGTTAGCTTGACGATAAAATTCTTAAACCTACCATACATTAAGTCGGGACGCTAACTCACAACGTGAGTTGGTCGAAAATAATAAACACGGGTAAGGCTACCAAATATGAGTCAATAGAAACAAAATAAAGTTATTGAAACTTATTACATGCCATCTCCATTTTGAGAGTTGTCTGTGCCGAACGTTTTTTTCTGTGTGGACAATATTTTATAGAATAGATATTAAGTTAAATGAATGCGTCGCCATAAATTATTATTGCTCACTTTGTAATGTGTCCGTATGATGTGTTTTTACGCTTTGACGAATGTCACTTTTTGGTCAGAGAAATTCCTGTAGGTAAGAGGCGCTTCGTTACTCTCATGCGTTATGTTTCTGGCACGTTTCTATGCACCTCAATAAGTAAAGTCAGTCGTAGTTAGAATATAAAAACTGAAACCAAGTCAATCTAAGGATTGGCAGTTGGTAAAATGAAATAGCATAGGAATTGTTTGTTCACTCTGAAGTGTGAAATTGAAATTATATGATAACAATATTGAAGTTGATTCAAATATTAAAGTGTTTTTAATCACGACTGGTCAAGATTGATATGAAGGTTGTCACCATGCTGGTAATTACTACCAACTCAATTTTCATTTTGGCATAATGCTCATCTAGCAGTGCAATTTATGAAATGTCACACGCCATTTCTATTGCATTTTCGAATACTTTGGGAGTGTCGCCCGGACAGTGGCGCACTCAATTAATTTGTAACTGCCCATCGGGCATCTTCGGTGCATCTCAAAAATCCTCGTAGGCTTCACCACGTTTTTACCGGTACAATGGAATGACGCCATCATTATATCTAGGCTGCTACAACGTGCAACAAGTGCCTCGTGTTTTTTTTTTTGTGCTATTATTTGAAGTTATTGTGCATCTCAGAAAAACTGTTTAAAAAACAATTAATGTAATTTTCATCTCATTATAAAGCGTGTGTTGACGAATAATATAAAACGCACCCTGTGTGAATGTGTGATCGCTCTGTGAGTTATCACACAGCTCATTCCAACTATAGACTAATCAGCAATATTATTAAACATAATTATTATTTGCATATATTTTCACTTAATATAACAAAACAAACTCATTTCAAATTATTGTGACAGTTGTGAAATTATTTATGATAATTTATTCGTGCCCAACCTCAGACGCAGCGTAAAAAAGGAATCTTCGGTAAGCGAGTCCAGATCAGCGTGTGTCAAAATTTTTTGTTTGTCGTTCACTTTTATTTTAGGTATGAATTGATTGTTTAGAAATCAAGTCAATTTAATTTCATGCATAACGCATATCCATTGTTGCACTGGCAGTAGGGTATATTTGTAAAAGTCTCATAAAAATTAAGTTGAATATTCATATGAAGATATTTGTTCGTTATTGAAATAATTCCACCGTCAATTGCCGTCGACACGCAATAGTCGTGAATAATTAATATTATTATTATTATTTGATTTTTATTCATCGCACATTATAAATTGTTCTTCTTTTCAAATTATATTTTGTTTGCGGGAAAAGCCCAATCACAAATCTTTGTTTGTTTTGTTCAGTAAATGATTGCGTCACGAAAGCATTAATTACCATTACTCGTTCGCCAAATCAATCTTATTGTAAAATCGGCAAGAATGTTATATCTTTGGCATCGCCAAATGACGACGGATTTTTCACCTGACCCTCTCTGATATTGCTCATTCTTTTATATGTTTTGGTACGTATTGGGAACAATTCACATGCTAATTTTTGAGTTTTTATTCCAAACCATCATTGAGTTATTAATTTTTGAATTTTTAGGGTAAAAAATTTTCAATTGGCGATAGATTTGTGATAAGTATTGATATACAAAAAAAATTGGTGCCCTTTTTTTCCGTTTTTATGTGTAGTTTCGGGAAAAAAATAAAAAAGTTCATTCGAAGTCATTATCACTTAGTTATTCAAGTTTGAATATTTAAATCGAAATTTTCAAAAAATTGGACACTTTCGATTTTTCTGAAAAATTTTTCCGAAATTCTACCCTGAATTATGAAATTTTCAAGTCACTGTTCATGATATCGCAATCATTTCTATTGTTTATCGAATTTTGAATTTTTTTTTTCTCTCATCAAATTATCGATAATTCCATTTTTTTTAATTTGAATACTTTCCAAAATTGTCAAAAATCATTTTATTGGAAATGATCTTACATTAGTTAGTTGAAAAAATTTATGTTTCAAGTTTCATCTTTTTCAAATTTCTCACCAACGTTTGAAATCGTCGATAATTGGGAAATAGTCATTTATTGATCATCGATAACAGAAATGACATGTTAGGGTGCATTCACGTTGGGCGCTTACTCGGTTCAAGCGTGATTAAATGTCATTTTCAGCATTGGACTGGTATGAAAAATGAGCGCTCAAAGCGTGTAAGCGCCCAACGTGAATGTACCTTTGAATTTATCTAATTGTATGACGCAGACAACCAATTATTTAACATAAATATGTTTTTGTATGAACTGTTTTGTTTATCAACGATTACAATACCAAAATTCTGCGATCCCTGTTGTGATTCAATGGATTTGGAAAAACACCTAATTAAAATCAGCTCACGGAAAATACCTGAGCATTTAGTAGTTCGTTACAATTTGTCAACCAAGGATTGAATATGTTTTGGATGTTATATGAAATTATTCAATCTCCATACTGATAATTATTCTGATGAAAGTGATACTGAAACTCGTGAAAGTTTCACACCTTTTGTAAATCATAATGTGGAAGTAAAGCCATATTCAGTCTCAGAAAAGTATTCAATCCATAACATAATTTGAAAAATTGAAAAGCAATCGTTACGTGTTAAAAAAAAACAAAAAGGATTAGTTCATTTCTAAAATAACTAAACTGAGTGAATTGTTCTCAACCAACCCATGCGAGATTATTTTCAACAAAATTATTTTTGACAATTTTGAAAAATATCAATTTTGAAAAAATGAAATTATCTAAAATTTGATGAAAAAACAAAAATTTCGAAATTTGATCGAAACTAGAAATGATTGCAATAACATCATGAACAGTATCTCGAAAATTTCATAATTTCGGGTAGAATTTTGGGAAAATTTTTCAAAAAATTCAAAGTTGTCCATTATTTCGAAAATCTCGATTCAAATATTCAAACGTACATAACTAAGTGATGATAACTTCAGAAAATTCTTTTGTATTTTTTTGCTGGAACTACATATGAGAACAAAAAAAAATGACCACCAATTTTTTTTGGATATCGATACTTATCACATATTTATAATCAATTAAAAATTTTTTACCTTAAAATTTCAAAAATTAATAACTCAATAATGGTTTGGAATAGAAAATCAATAATAAGCATGTGAAGTACTTTCAATACGTACTGAAACATATAGAAAAATTAGAGAAATCGAAGAGGGTCGCATAAAAAATCCAGTGATTTTGTATGAAATGCCCCATATGTATATGTGTATTAGGGTGGACCAAAAAAAATCCTTTACTTCAAGTTGCTCTTCCCGTATATGTCAAAGGATACGAAATAGGAATTTTCTGAATTTTGAGAAGCAAATTGGATGATATTTAGAGATTACGCAAGTCAGAAACTTCATGTTGATTCGTTCAAATTGATCATAACTTGAAATTTTGTTTCTCTATACTCAGATATACAATATACAATACATGAATATGTGTGGAGGACAGTTTGAAAAAAAAACTATTTTCACATATTTCGTCAAATTTTGTAAGCATTTCAATGAGCGATTTTCATATTTTTCCGATATGAATCGTGATTGGATAATCACAAGATTTAATCATTATTATTCCCTATTTGAAATATGAGAATATACAACTAAAAGCTTTATTGATTATTTATCGATGCATGAAAGGCATTTTTTTCAAAACAAATCTTTTGTTCATTGTTAAGCTTATTTGGTTGTATTCGGATAAAGTCGTGGTTTTGTTGAACAATTAGAAGCAAATATTGTTTTTGCTTCTCATTTTGTGTCTGATTGGAAGAGGATGTCCTCACGAGGGAAATCATCCTTTCAGCAGGACATTCACAACCTTCAAGAAAGAAGCAAGACATCTTGCATAGTAGTCAAATAAGGCGAGTTTTGGACCAATCTGCTTTATCATCGTGGGTGTTTGTTCCAAGCTATGTCATTACCTACCTTACCAGCGGTAGGTAACCCCAGTCATCACACACCTTACGCAGCAGTAGATCATCCTATTGGGGGCCGTTTTTACCGGTTGATGGGCCTTATCGTTTTATAAGCAGCCTGAAATCCACACCCCCAACCCCTTCACCCCGATCACAAATTATACGCAATTAGTGATAGTAACATTCCGTTACTGTTCTGTGATGATGATTATGA
The DNA here is from genome assembly GCA_918226075.1 of Microctonus brassicae. Lineage (NCBI taxonomy): Eukaryota > Metazoa > Arthropoda > Insecta > Hymenoptera > Braconidae > Microctonus > Microctonus brassicae. The sequence goes on from OW445482.1 coordinate 12,019,598, forward strand.
TGTCATCAACGGAAAGAGTAGAGGTTACATTATACGCAATTTGTGATGAAAACATTCTGGAATACTAATGTTAAATCCGTCGGCTTGTTATTTGATAGCGGGGTGGGTGGGAATCATACAATAAGAAATCGAGATTTTGGATGCAAACTATTCAGTTAACACTCATATTTTGTGTGCGCGACTTTCATCCATTTCAAATATGAATATTGGTGTGAATATTATGAAAAATCTTTCTTTCAAAGAAAATAAGTTCCTCGAGTTTATACCGCTCCACACTCATGACTATGATGCAGTACTGGTCAGAAATGTTAGTAATAAAGCCCTATCAGAAACATACCAACTTCGCATGGATTCAATCGAATTTCACGATAGTGTAATGCGAATTGGACGACTGCGCGAGGAGTTGGAAGAAATGCATGAATACGGCCGCAAAGTTTGTCCAAGATCCGAATATATCAGAATAAGTGATGCTTCCATCATAAAAACGACGGAAAATCTTACATAATTTGCCGACAAATCGAAAATGTGTGTACAACGTATGATGAGGGAACTACAAAAACTGTCAAGGAAAAAATTGGTGAATAATGCTCTCAATGAATGCCAAGACATCTTCACTGCTGCTGCTGTCGATGATGATGATGAAGGTCATGATATTGCTATCATACGTAATGAATATCCAATGGGTCTACAACACGTGAAGCAGAAAGAGGAGGAGGAGAACTTTGATACTAATGATCAAAATGCCCCCAAGAGTGTAACTGCCGCTGCTGCCAGTGATGCTGATGTTGATGAAAAAAAAAATATATTATAAAAGATCTCATTTTTTATATGATGAAAGGAGCTGAAAATATATTCATGATGAATGAACAGATATTCAATTTTACGAAACAAAAAATATAGTGGATAATTGAATGTAAACGAAGAACAATTTTAAAATATATATGGGTCATTTGATGCCAACGCGAACCCCAATGACAGGCACACTCTCAGATTTTGTTCATATTTGGTGAAAACATTCTACTGGCCGATATGAAAAAATCCCTCAAATCATTTTTTCCGGGAAAAGTTTGGGTTTTCGAGATATAGCAAAAAAAAAAAGATTTTCGAGTTAGATTTTTAATTGGTTGTTGTGCTATAACTATTGTTTTTTTCAGCTGATTTGGATAGAAACTTTTCAGCAGCTATCATTTGGATTTCAAATACGCAAAAAACCCGACAAATAGTCAAAATTTATAAGTGATAGGTTTTTAACTGAATAAATGTGAAAAAAAATGAGAAATCAATTTTTCCGTTATCGCTGGATTGATTTCGCCGCTTGTGGTCTCAATATTTTTGAATATGCTATAAAAAAATCTCTGGAAAATTCATTTCGTGATATCAAGTTTTTAGTAAGAACCGGGGGATTTGAATCACAAGCGTATTAATTATCGTATGTATAGCATTAAACCGTTTAAAAATTTTTCATTTCATTATTTTATACTGAAATGTTTATTGCCCAATAATGACAACAATTTTTCATTAAAACAGTCATTCAAACAACATTCAATTGTTACTATACATATCAATTCGAAAATTCGGCACTTTGATCAACGCCACAGAAAAGCTATTGATGCTTCCTTTCCCTTTTTTCAAACTTTCATCAATACTTCAGCCGGGAGGAATTTTGTTGAACACTATTTTCATCTTGACATATATACAGCAACGTATGTACAGCTGTACATACGACATGAGATAGCGTGCGAATTCTCCAATCGATATGGATAGTGATAATTAAAATTGGTTTGACTGACTGTCTTCATGAAAAATTATTGTCATTATTGAGCAGCTGGATTGATCCAGCGACAAGAGAGAAATTAATTTTTCATTTTCTATTCACATTGATTCAATTGAAAATCTATCATTTTGAGATTTTGACAATTTGTCGGGTTTTTTTAGTATTTGAAATCCAGATGATCGCCGCTAAAAAGTTTTCATTCAAATCGGTTGAATGATACAATAGTTATGGCAAAAAACTTGAAAACTTTTTTTTGCAATATCTCGAAAACGAAAGTGTGAAGTTGGCACCCCCAAATGCGAATTTTTCAATTTTTTTTGCACGGATCGTTTGTCCATCGTAGAACCACGTAAGTTCACTCAATAGATTATTTTGTCCAGGCACCGTTCAAAAGTAATGAACAAAATTTTTTTTTCATGTATATGCCGACTAAGAAAATGCGAAGTTACACCCACAAATGCAAATTTCGCAAGTTTTTTTGCAGGATTCGTTTGTCTATCGTAGGACCACATTTGTCCACCCAAAAGATTATTTTGTCCAGGCACCGTTCAAAAGTTATAAACAAAATTTTTTTTTTCATGTATATGGCGACTAGGAAAATGCGAAATTGGCACCCCCAAAAGCAAATTTCGCAACTTTTTTCCGCAGGATTCGTTTGTCTATCGTAGGACCACGTAAGTCCACCCAATAGATTATTTTGTCCACCCCTAGATTAATTATTATTCAACTTTTTAAATTTTCGAAAGTGTGAAATTGGCACCCCCAAATGCAAATTTCGCAAGTTTTTTTGCAGGATTCGTTTGTCCATCGTAAAACCACATTCGTCCACCCAAAAGATTTTTTTGTCCAGGCACCGTATGAAACCTATGAACAAATTTTTTTTTTCCAAATACAATTGTAGCAAGAATTTGAGGATATTGATCAACATGCGAAATTTTCAATAGCTCGTAACTCAAGAGAAAATGATGGCACAGAAAAATCGAGAGAAAGTAAATTGCAGCTAGTATTTAATTTCCAGGTTCAAAAAAATTTTTTTTCTGAAATTTCACTATGAAGTTTTTCTGGGAAATTTTGTGCTCTTCAATTTGACCACATAAAGCGCCCGTGCGAGACGTTTTAATGATAAGTTATCCACAATCAAAGCCAAAAAGTCTTTTTTGACTTTGGTGACCATTCACTCAATCAATTATATAATATATGATAATTAGATAACTCTGTATAACTTTGGATATGAAGGATAAATGCAGAATATTTTAGTTCGTTTTCCAAGTTTAGAGTGTCGTCAATGAACCTTGAGAATTCCAAACACCTGTGATTTTTTTTTCTTATTGCCTCGAAGCCTCGAATTCTGTGGTTTGGTCAAAATCCCAAATAATCACCATCATGACAATTTTTTGATTTTTCATCGATTTTTTAGGCAAATTTGAATTTTTTCGTGCAATAATCTTCATTTCACCCATGAAAAAGATCAATTATTGTAAAAAACCTGCAAATACTTCTTTTGAGAAAAAAAATTTTTTTTTTTCAAATTTTTTGTTTCGATTTTTATTCTTCAACGTGTTCACAATGCTTCAGTATTGTCAAAAAATAAAATTGCCCGATTTTTCGAACGTCTCGCCGGGCCAGACGTTCAATTTTTAAAGTTGAATAGTGATTAATCTGGGGGTGGACAAAATAAATTTTTGGGTGGACTTACGCGGACCTACGATGGACAAACGAACCGTGCAAAAAAAATTGAAAAATTCGCATTTGGGGGTGCTGGTTGGAATTTTTTTGAAAAAAAAGTATTTGTTTATAACTTTCAAACTGTGCCTGGACAATATAATCTATTGGGTGGACTTACGTGGTCCTACGATGGACAAACGAACCGTGCAAAAAAAATTGAAAAATTCGCATTTGGGGGTGCTAATTTCACAGAGCTTATTATAGAGTTTGTTCACGACATTTTACAGCAGCTGACTATTGTGGAATCGGTACATATGCTTGAGGTTATGCTTACTCTGTAGCGTGTTTTCGTGGAATGTTTACTAAAAATTATGGAAGTAAAATTTTTTTACGTATTTCAGGTGTTCGAAATCAGCGAAGAAAACTAAAATCTGATGCGATTCCATCTTTATATCTTCCTATTATCAATAAGAAGAGACATGAAAATAATGAAAAACGACATGACAGGGTGAATATGAGAGCTGCTAATGCGGAGGCGCAACAGAGATGAGGAAATCAACGTTCTACAGGCCATGGAGGACATTAAAATCTCTGAGAGTGTCAAAATCAGAATTGAAGCAGAAGATTTTGAAATAGAGCAGATGGTGATTGGAGAAAATACTGCAAATATAGTTCCAAAAGTGATTATGAATGAAAATGTCGAAATATAAGCCACGATTGAAAATGATACGTGAGACGTTGGAGTACAAGTGCAGAGTGGTGAATTAGTGCCTAAGTTCATTGCCTTTATAAAAAACGATACACAACTAAGCACGATTACTGGTATCGAGAGCTTTGAGATTCTAACATGCGTCGAGAATTTGGCATCGGAAATTTACAGAAAGAAGAATGATTCAACAGTGAGAATGAGTTTGAGAGATAGAATAGTTATGACATTTGTTAAACTTGAGCAAAATATATTATACTCTTGCTTATCGATCATTTGTTTTGAGAATTCTTCAAGTGCTTTACGATTGTATAAATGCTACATTACCATGGCCATTAAGACAGGAAATATCAAAGAATATTCCATTATGCTTTTCCGATTTTACTGATGTGAGAGAAGTGTTAAATTGCACAGAATTTCTTATTTAAAATCCCTCTATTATAAAAGTCTCAACACAGTGAAATTTATAACAGCTGTTACTCTTGCAAGTAATATATCATACATTAGCAATCCGTATGGTGGTTGTGCATCTGATGAATTAATTTTTGAGCAAAGTGATATTATAAACTTATTAGAACCTGGTGATGGTACTATGGTCGACCGTGATTTTTTAATAGATGAGATTTGTGCATTAAATAAATGGAAATGTAGGAGATTACCATGTTTAAAGGATAAAGAACAGTTTGAAAAATCAGATGCTATTCTCATTGCCGATATTGCGAAAATCCGAGTACACATTGAACATTCTTATCGAAGAATAAAAAATTTTTGAATACTTAGCGACACTTTGCCTTGTAATCTTGTTCCATTTATGAAAGAAATTTTCACAGTTATCTGCGGTACTATTAATTAAATAATTAACAAGTGCAAAGTAATATCAAAATGTATCATTCTTTATCTACTCTTATATATAATGAAAGTCTTGCAACAAAATATATTTTATTTGGTTATAACTACATCTAGGTACATAAATAAAATATTTTTTCCTTTAGGATGCCTCATAGCGGAAATTGACGAACAATGTATATATACTTCTATTATTTAAATTGTAATTTTTAAATAAATATATGAAAAGTATTGTATTTTCAATTCATATCTTATAAATATACGAATACTGTTAACAATTAATTGCTTTTTTTAAAACGTAATGTCAAATTTATATTTGCTTAATATCACAAGAAACATTATTTTTGGTGTATTTAACATTCTTCTCCATTGTTTTCCTTATTAATGATGTGATCACAGCATATCTTTGGAATGAAAACATTGAAATATAATGGTTTCAGCGATGTTAGCATTAATATAATAAACTTGTCATCAAATTTGACTTTTACGACTATCATGCTCTTGTCGAAAGAGGCGTAAATAACAAAAAAAGCTTCAGGCACATTTATCACAGTCATATTTAACTGCATTTGACCATAGTAACTATGTTCTTCTTTTAAATTATAATCCTCATTGATTATTTTCAGTCATTCGCCAAATTCACATTTCACAGCTTCTGTAATCATCGTGGAGGCGCCTTTTTCACGGACATTTAATTTCCAAAACGCCTACTGGTATAACGTTTCCAAATACTACACCATCAAGTGAAACAGCTAGCCAGTGGTTGCATTTTGAAACTATTAATCCGGTTTCAACAACAGTTTTTCCTCTTCATTTGCTAAGAAAAGAGTTTCGGATCTGAACGATTGTTAACCTTCTTATCGCAGTTTTCATTTTGGCTTCTGCAGTGCATACACAACCCATAACAAGTACTCTATGAATTGATTCTATCTCTCCTTCTTCGACACACTGTATCTTGACCATGTTTCTTTGCAGATTCTGACCACATCTCCTTCTAGAGTGGAATACGTATGCATGCAGCAGCATTTTAAAGGAAAATAACCAATCTCCGAGATCTCCGTCATCAGCTCATTTCTTCGATTGTCGATACTTGAAGTAACAGATACATAATCGACACTATCTGTAACTGGTGCATGCCTCCCTTTTCTGAAGTTTAAACACCCGAGTCGAAATTTATGTCCTACTTCGATGCTTATAGAAGCTTTTTGAACCTCATATGATACTCCTAACTCCTGCGAGCTCCTTCTTTGCGCCTGCAAGTGGAAGAAATGGAAATTTCTGCCACCTTACAGGAGTAAAAGAGGATCTAAATTACATTGTGTGCCTACTGTAAAAATGTGGCATGAAAGTAGGACGTAAATTTCGACTCGGGACAATGTTAATACACTTTTAAAATAAATGTGCATCAAGTAGTGATCAGTTTATAACTTCTGTTAACAAAGTAACATATGTGGGTTTACTACTCACGCATGTATTGCCAAGGCAGATTGTAAACAGAAGTTTTTCAAAATTTCCTGCAATTTCAATTCTTCTGATGGTGTTGCAATATATTCCATTTTCTTTTTTTTACAAAAACAACTATACTCTTCCAATGGTCGTGGCACATATGTTTCCAGTATTCTCCTATGATCTTTTTTCCAGTTGCATTTTACATCAGTGCATAATAATGTTGGTAGTGCATTTAAATCAACCCTGGAAAATTATTTTACTACTTTACATCAATTACAAATGAGATAGGATTCATAAATGATAAAATAAAGGATATCAACTGCCTTGAGAATGATCATCAGATTATTTATAATGTGCAATAAAATAGCATCTCAAAAATATGTTGCATTTTTCCCAAGGTCGGCTTTGCAAGTACACACCATTGATAATATTTTCCCATCACACGATACTGAACATTCAATTTCATAAGGTTTATCCTTCAGAATTGATGTTTACATGCAAAATCCAACAATTCTAACTATTCTCGCGATTTTTCTGCCTTCTACGTAATTGCGTTTACTAAGATTTGTTTCGCCCCAACAACAAATTTCATGCTCGGTGATGTACATTTCAAAAAGATAAACGAACCCTTGTGTGTTCATATTAGGAACTGCATCTTATTGGCCATTTTGGATATAATTCCCTAGATTAGGCTCCGCCCCTAGGTAAATTCCCAATATGAATTCAGTAAGACTGCTGATGACTCCTGAATATCGCAGCGATTGGCTTTCAATCAATCTGATGAAGAGGCGCCAAATTACGAATACAGAATTTTTTCAGAGGTTAGCCTCTCTCAATAGTTTGCGTGTTCCCAGGACGTGACATTAGTTCCATGTTTCAACACTGGTAGCACTACTGTTATTTTCTCTGACCTTGAAACATCGGAAATTTATTTATTATTTTTGATTAACAAAACGTTAATAGAACGAAAATATAAAGGTGGGGCAGTAATGAGCAAATCGATCACAATTTTTTGAGCCCAGAAAAGATCTCGTTCGTAGTCGAATGACTAAGAAATCGTCAAATTAGTGTTTGTTACGAAATTGTTTAATAACTTTTTTTTAATAATTGCTATCGCTTGAGCAATTTTATATTCTTGATGAGCAAATTATGAGCAATTTTTCGAGATATAATTCAGTAAGATCGCTTCTAGTCCGGCGCTAAGATAACTTATCTAAGAAATTTGTCGTTGGGGTGAAACAAATCCTAGCAAACGTAATTACATCGACGGTAAAAAAATCGCGAGTGCCGGACATATAGTGAAATGTGGGAAACTGAGCGAAACAAATAATAATAATGAGGTTAGGTTCGTTGCATTTTGCATGCAAACATCAAATCTGAAGAATAAACCCCATGAGATTAATTGTTCAGTATCATGTGATGGGAAAATATTATCAATGGTGTGTACTTACAAAGCCGGTCTTGGGGAAAAGCGCAAGCATATTTTTGGAACGCTTTTTTATTGCACATTGTAAGTAGTGTAATGATCATTCTGAAAGCAATTGACATCTGTCATTTTTACATCTATGACTGATAACTTACTTTTAATTGATGTAAAATTGTAAAATTATTCCGCAGAATTGATTTGAATACACTGCCAATGTTGTCATGTACTGACGTAAAATGCAGCTGGAAAAAAGATCATGAGAGAGTATTGGAAACATACATACCACGACCAATAGAAGAGCATAGTTGTTTTCATAAAAAAAAAAAGGAAATTGAATGTATGGTAACACCAGCACAAAAATTGAAAATACAGGACATTTTAAAAAACAAATGATATATTTTGCTTAAATTTAATAAAAGTCATGACAATTTTATATCTCAAACTCATTCTCACTCTTAAATCATTCTTACTTATGTAAAGTACCGATGTCAAATTCTCTATGCATGTCAAAATTTTAAAATTCTCGATACCTGTCATCGTGCTTAGTTGTGTATTGTTTTTCATAAAATTAGTAAACTTATACACTAATTCACCACTTTGCACTTGTACTCCAACGTCATAAATCATTTTCAATCGTTGCTTGCACTCCAACGTCTTCACTCATGAAAACTTTTGGAAGAATATTTGCAGCGTTCTCTTCAATCACCATCTGCACCATTTCAAAATCTTCTGCTTCAGTTGTTGACTGGACACTCTCAGATATTTCAATGTCTTTTTGCATCGGCTCTGGAACGTTGTTTTCATATCTCTGTTTTGTCTTTGCATTAAGAGCTCGCTTTTCCACATTGGCATGTCGCTTTTCATTCCTTTCATTTCTCTCCTTATTGATGATAGGAAGATGTAACGATGAAATTGCATCACATTTTAGTTTTCTTCGCTGATTTCGAACACCTGAAATGCACAAACAAAATTTACTTCCATAATTTTTGATAAACATTACACGAAAACATGCTTTCAAGTATAAGCATAACCTCATTTATATGTACCATTTCCACAATAGTCAGCTGCTGTAAAATGTCGTGAACAGACTACATCATTGGGGCCATGGTTCGGAATATTTGTTACTCTTTTCCACTGAGAATACAAGTCAACTTTTTCAACATCACCAAAGTAATTTGTCACATTAACTTTGTATTTATCACTCGGAGGGAAGCCATGATAACTCAAATCGGCATTTTCACTTGCTTTACTCTTACAATTAGGAATTGCGCAGTATGATCTCGTCTTCTTCATTTTCCTATGATATTTGGAAATTTCAAAGCTGTAAACATAACCATATTGCCAATATCATGTTCTTTATGAGACTGTTTTTTATCCTCCATTATCGATTAGTTCGCCGAAATGCCGCCAGTGCCGCATGACCAAAGTAAAATCCCAATTGGATAAGAACGCCGAACAGACGACGACGACGACCAAGACTGAATTTTTTTCATCGTGTAAATCATGAGTTTTCAACTTCAACTCAATATATCTTTCATTATACGGCACGTAGGAAAAAAATAAAATGAGTTTTATCATATAATTTGGACACGAGCTTCCAATTCCACCCGTTATTTTTCCGCTGAATTGTGTGCATATATGAGATCTCATCATAGTGGATTCCTACAACTTGGACTTTCGCGTATAGATATACGGTACGTATAGTGTCTCGCTTCGCAGTAAACTTGGCGCGAGACACTACCGTGTCTCTCGATCATGTGACAGTTTCACGTATCGAAAACATGATGAATTTTTTGCTCCCGCTGTAACAAGTGACGAGCGCGTAGTGTACAAAAGTGTACACAAACTGTTGAATGCAAGAAAATATACATTGACAAGAGGTGTATGAACTGAGTACACCTTACACAAGTTTGGAAAGTTATTCAGTCATTGAACAAAACAAGTATATACATATATATGTACAATAGATTATAGGAGCGTTGGTACATAAGGTAATTATTGGCGTTGGTAGAATAGTTTGCTACGGAAATTGTTCTGTCTGAGCTGCTCTCCAATATTCCATCATTTTCCTCATCCTTTCGTTTTTACACTGTGACACGATGCTTCTTATCGAATCTTTCGCTTTTCATTTTTTTTCATTCTTTGTTCAATTCTGCCTGTCTTTAGCTATTGCGCTTCACTGCCATCGATTGCGTCCTCCTGACTTCAAGTCCATGAAATAGGATGGAAACGTACATTCAAATATTTTTCACGTTCGTTTATACAACGGGAATCGTGTTTAAGTCATTTTTCTTCCAAACAATTCTATAAGAGTAATAATTTAATGTGTAGATCTTGTTTCTGCATTGTTTGAATCCGATATTATATTCGTATGATAATCATTCACCATTCTTCATTTTATATTTCATAGTTTCGATTGTAAGAATCAAAAATGAAAAATAAATCAAACTGGATGTATATATTGAAACTGCTCAAATTCCGTTATATTAGTTCAGAATTTTGAGAACGATAAAAACAATAATTATTTACAAGAAAGTAATCATTTAATATTCTTAATTTATAATTCTTGACTGATTGAATTCTGAATTTATATTCTCGACACAAAAGGATAAGCGCACAAAATATAACTATAGCAGGAGAAATATTTTCTTCTCGTGAAAAAAGAAAAAAAAATCGGAGGCAAGAGGATATACAGGATATAAAATGCGGTTCGTAACTGTGTAATGAATTTAGGTAGGGGAGTAATGGAGCATCCCGTTGTACGAGCTCGCATGCCAGACGTAAGAAATTGCTCGACAAAATTATTTTCTTTATAAATCAGCAGCCATATGTTTGAATGCCAGAGTATTCAGCCTCATCTTCTTACAACTATTTTTCATGCACTGCTCCTCTATTTGAGTTTTTGATTATATTTTTCACTGCATTTTTAAAACGTTGATTGACCATCTATCATTTTCTGAACAGTTGTGAAATTATTTTTGCACTAACTCTTTCGTAATTCTGGAAAATTCATGCACGCAGAGAATTTAATGATGAATATTCGGGTGTGAGGTGAAGTAATATTCATCCTGTATCCTAATAACCTTAGGACATCATCATAATTCGAGTACACATTACACTGTAAACAATTTTTTGTGAAAGTCCACACGGATTTCGTTCATTTACAAATTATTCGTCTGCTATTTACGCAGATTTTGTATCAATTTTCAACACGAGAATTGAACAAATACAGGTCTTCCTATAGATAAAAATATATCAAAAGAGAAGACCACTCCGAAAATCAATTTTTTTTGTTTCTTTCCAAGGTATATGCATTCAAAAATATCCAGTTGGAATTTGAAAACAAAATCCTGAAAATTAACTGAGTTATAGTTATTTTATTGGGGGCATAAAACACTGCTGATTGGGACTTCCAAACTTTAAACGCGTTTTTCTCGAAACTACTTTTTTTAAACTTGTCCCCGCGATTACCCAAAAACTTATAAGCCGTTTGTCAATTTTTTTTTCAAATTTTTGTAATCACAATGGCCCAGGCAACGCGTAGCCAATTTTTGAAATTTTGATAACTACTTTTTTTGCAAGCTACTTGAATATAAAAAAAAGCCCAAAAAACTGGACAATTTAAAACTTTCGCCACTTTGCCAAAAATTGGAACAAATAAAACTTATTCACTACAATAGCTACACTTGTGTAGATATTGAAATATTTTTTATTTTATTTTTCATATAAATAATCCTTCACCACGATGTCGTTGGGACAATGGAAGGGAAATTTTTGTTAGGCTTCGAGTCAATGCTCATGACTTTGTAAATTTTCAAGATTCCTTAATGAAAATTCATGATCAACAATTTTAGCGGTTATTTACTGAAATGACAACAATTCTCTTAGTAATAAATAAATTTAAAAAAATTCGTGAAAATTGAGCCGCTACAGTGGCTCTCTCCTCAAAATAACTGAATCATAAATATAGTTTCTTATTAATGAGCTTTTTACTATGAACTGATTTAATTTTACTACTATACAAAAATGAATAATGGAACGTTAACTCAATAACTTCATTCGAACGATTATAGGGCGTTGCATGACCTCGAAGAGCGATGAGAACATAACTTAGTCATTATATCATTTCACACTTAATATAATACAATAACGAAAATTATGATGTACTCATAGAAAGATGAATTGATAAATATTCAATTCAAATACAATGAAAGCTCACTTCGCATTACCGACGCCAAAAACATAGTGACTGAATAATCATGTCCTGAGGCCATTATTACTCAATACTGACTGCCAATGGCACTCTGCCATGCGAGAAGCCAGCGATAAAAAGAGGTAGCTCATTTGTCACGTGACCGAAAATATCCGAACCGAATCGAACATTGCTGACCGTTCATCCTGTAAAGTGATGTAAAAGGTATTCGAATTCTGTGTAATTTTCATAACATAAACGTGTCAGTAACATAAATACTATGTTGGAGGGTGATCATTCAGTGTTATACGATGAAAAAACAATATGAATATTGAGTACAATCTACCATATTCCGAGTATTAAATTACTTCTCACATATATTAGTCCGCAGCGGAGTACAAGCTATTCTCAATTCGTGTGATACTTGTAGCGTTTCACGTTGAAAAATAACTTGGAATGTGTAATATTTTATCGAACATTGGTTTGTCTCAGGCTTGCTATGGTTTGCAGGGTAATATTTGGTATAAAATTCTCTTCAAGTGTCGTTGGTGAATTATCTTTATCTCACGCACGTTCATTTTGACAACACTTAGTACAGATGAGTAGAAAACTACATGAAATATTTTATACATTCACAGGCAAACTCTAAGTGAAGGGGGATTTTGTGCGCAACACACTAGGTAACCTGGTGGGAGGGACGTAGTAATTTGTCGGCATGGCCAGACGGCTGGCTGTAGCCTGATAACGGTAGGTGGTCCATTCTCGTCTGATTCTAAGGCCTCACAGTTATCCTCCGTGTTCCACGTAGACAAGCATTCCTATCGCGATCTGCGTCATGTAAGATGTCCAGCATCAGTACTTCTATTCCTACAAACTCCCAACTGAATCTTCGTCTAATATACCATTCTCTTTATATCTATCTACCCTTTACATTATATTTTCTGTTATTTTTTCAAATTCCAGATGAAAAGCTTTATTTATGATTCAATTATGAAATATTTCATGAACCACTGTCTTTCATAAACGATAATTTAATGGAAAATTGTTCAATCTAGCAAACATGTATACACAACAAACTCGTTCTCATGATAATTATGTTAGTGTAGAAATTCAAGAGAAGTAGAATCTTCCTTGTGGCAACGTGAGAATTCTGTGGATTGGCTGATTGGCTTGCGTTAAACAAAGTTCGTCTTCTAATCTCGTTACATCCCCGCTCGCTTCCAAATTAATTCCAACATGTGCGCACTCCCCAATCGGTTTAACATTAACGCGGAAAAGTTCTAATTACTAGATGTGCAGAGAATAACCATTAGTTTCGCCTGCTTACGAACTTCTGCATCCTCTATTTCAATATGATTATCATCATGAATATGATTCATTCGAACATAATCTTATTTACAAAATGATTGAAAAATAACCTGTCGAATTCATTATTAATCAATATTTACAAGCATAAAAACATGCTTACGACATTGGATACTTAAAATTATTTTGGAATTAATATAATAAGCAAATTATTGACTGAGAGTTTTAATTTCGTACAAACCCAAATGAATCGTACATAACAATTAATTTTATGCAACTAAAATTATTCATGGATACGAACGTTATTTGTCAATAGTTATATTTACACTTATCCATTGTGAATAATCAGTGTGACACATTTGACATTTTATGAATAGAACAAAAATATTTGTTTGAATAGTTCTATTCATGTAAAATATGGCTTGCTTTCAAAGAGAGCACATAGCTTTTCTTTGCCAATATACCATGTCAGACTCCGGTAAAAAGGCGATCGCCCGCAGAGCATCGTCTGTACTCAATGAATCAACGATACATTCTCAACTTCAGTATACCAAGCCCAATGGGCGGCTCTATTGAGAATTCACTTCGTCCCATTTCCTGCTCATATAGAGCCGTTGATTACGTTTGGCCAATGATAATTGTAGATTAAATTACCTAATAAAATGTTCAATACGCAGATGTGACATATATTATTATTTGGCTCCAATATGAACTCGCTCAATAATGTACAATTTATAAATTATTTTCAAATTTGAACCATCGATTTTTTTTCAAATGTAGTTTTGGCCGAGCCTAGAGGGCATAAAATCTAAGTTCCAGCTGGATGACCAGTACGGTGTATAAAGGCCAGTGGCACCATCATGATGAATTGACGGAAATAGGACCACATTGTTATCGAGAAGTTGCTGCCTCCTCTTCATAAATTCATATGAACTCGTTTTCTTGTTGCGTCTATGTGATCAATAAATAAAGTTTGACTATAATGTAAATGATGAATAGAGAACTATTCTTTTCGATATTTCTCTCTTGTTGTTTGATCATAAACTGGTATGAATTTCCCGTAAAATCTTCAAAGATTAACTGATTCATAATTTAATGAACAATATATTGGAGTAGACTAAAAAACATGATATGACTGAAGTACAAATGTGATGAATTTATGTATAATTTATATGTATGTTTACACCAAAAGTAGAATTTATTGACTATTTATGAGATTTATTCATATTTGAGAAATGATTTTGTTACTGCAGCTACGAAGCTCACCTAATTCTTTAGTAATCTCATTTATCAATAGTCATGAAATAAGAAATTAGTTTTTTTAAGTTGAAAAATCACGTACTATATACGTGTATAATCTCACACATTACTTAAATGAAATTATTTTATTGATATGACTCATACACAGTAACACATTTTTTGTAGGAGTCCACTCAAAATTTGTGTCGTCTGTTATTCACGCAAATTTTGTGTCAATTTCCAACATGAGAATTCGTGTTGAACCAGGAAAATAACTTTGCATGAAATTATTAATATTGCATGTCGAATCTCACATTAAATTTTTGTCTCTCAGACTATATGCCATTGGGGTCAATATATTTTTCAATTTTTTAAAAGAGTTCAACACACGATCGAAGTTGAATTAAGTCACATGAATCATGTGTGATTGTTTCAACATCATTTTCAGGTTGAATTATTTATATGAAAAAAATTTTAACACAAATTCTAAGTAAAACTTCACACAAAACTTTTCACTGTGTTCATGATGATTCAATAAATAATTTAGGAAACTGATGAGGTCCATATGAGAAACAGTTTATATTATATTGAAACTACTATATAATTTTTATTGTTATCATTTGATCAGGTTAATGTCAATTTGAACCGAAAGAAAGCAGCAGTATGCGCGACCAGATGACGATCAAACCTTGAAATAATGAAGTTGTTAATGTTTGGTCGATATTCACTTCCTTCTACCAAACCAATTCTACTGAATATAGTGTCACGATGTACAAAATCTATTTTTCAGACAATTTATAATCCAATAAAAATTCATTTAATTATATAAATGAAAATATAAATTTTTGTGTCGGAAATGCGAAAAAAAATGAAATATACAATGGACTTTCTAACGCAAAGAAAAACTAAAATCAAAATTGTTCCAGTAACCAAGTAAGTATCATCAGTATAGCAGTGTTAATAACTTGTATCTACCACATACGAGTAAATTGTTTTTATTTCGATTTTTAGGCTGAATCCACCGAAACAAAACTCGAAACTTTATTGGAGTAATGTCATCGATAACATTGAATCGCAGGTTAGAAAAGTGAGACATCCATCCCTAATATTATTTCCTTCTTCATCTATAGCTTCTGTAAAACGTAGCGCCAGCGATGATCATAATTTAAACGACTCTAATACTCAGATGAGAAATATTGCGAGGGAGCTAATTGTTAGGGTATCTCCTCCCTCACCATCATGTAATAAATGTGAGAGTGATATAACTTCTCACGACCATCGTCAAAATGAAAATATGAATTATATAAAAGACTGTAACATTGATAATTTTGAGATTGACTCTTCTCATGAAGAAAAGTTTAGTGGTGACATAGCGGCAAATGAAGAAAATGATGGAAATACTATTATTGAGGTGAAAAATAGCTGCACAATGAATAATGCAAATATTGATTTTCAACTATGGAATAAAGTATCGCAATTGTCTAAAATTTCTGGCTATGTCAATAATTTTCTAGCAAGTACCAAAGTAGGGATCCAATCGAATATGGTTCCGAATGAATTCGAAATACCAATGACAATATCCGAAAGAAATGCAAATATTTGTATGAGCAATGATTTATTATCCATTCAATCGTGGAATGTGTCAAGTAACAAAACTAGTTCAGCAGAGTCGCTACTTGTGAGGAAAGCTGATCGATTAGAAATTAAACGTGAGCAGTGTAAGGAATCTCAGGAATTACCGGGAATCTATATAGGCCCTCAGGACAAAAATGATTATAGTAAAGGAAATGAATCTTTAGGATTTCGAAGGATGAGGGCGCCGCGTATTGGGGTAGCTAGTACCGTTCCTAGTTTTGGTAAAATTCGATCTCTCAAAAATTTAGACTCAATTCAAAAGTCTCCAATAAATGACAGTAATAACGACAACAATTCATTCAAGGATTGTCTGCAATCGTCGACTGATTTCCTGAAATTTCCAATCCAGAAAAGCGTATTGGCTACGAAATCAAAAAATCTTTTACATATGTATGTAACGAAACCACCCGTTATTAATTCTGATCCACCCGTAACAGAACATACAGTCCAAGTGAAATCGATTTACAGAGACTTATTCAACATAAATTACTTGAAACATGGAAAAAAATCCAAACCATGGCCGAAAAAATCTATAGCTCATGTCATCAAAATTTTGAAACGCATGAAGCATAGACAGGCACCGGAGATAAAACAAGATAATGGAATTTTTAGACCATCATACCCAGAAGGGCCATCCACGAATACTGTGAGTTCGTCAACATCACATCAGAGTGTTGGACAACGAATAACTAATATCCATTTCAGGAGTGGTAAGGAAAAATCTGATTTATTTGATTTCAACTTTACCAGCAATATGAAAGTTAAATCAGAAGATGAACTTGTCCAAACTTCGAAGACCTTCCAAAGTTCAGAAATCGAAACTATTCCACCAGAAACAGAAAAGGATAAGCCACAAATTAGTTCAATGTATTTAAGCAAAAAGCTTGATAAATGCTTGGCGTGTCTACATAGCTTGATGAATAAAAATTCAGACAATAAAAACACAGTATCAGTTTATCATAAAAATGCCTGCTCATCGTCACCGTCTATTTCACAAAATGTAATTATTCATAACTCAGATATTTTCAGTGAGGTCGAAGCATTATCTGAAACTTACGTTGTTCCACCAGTAGAATTTGCTGAGAATACAAAATCTTCTGATATTCAGACAGTTATATTTGCTCACAAGCAAACAAATGATGTAGTGCCATTTTCAGGTACAAGTGTTCATGAAGGTGATTTCATTTCGAAATCCGCGGTTTTCTCATTTTCTCATCATAAGCTAGACCCAGGATCCGATAAGAAAGGTATAATATCATCTAAGCCTTTCGTATCAACACTCTCATTAGCATCAGAACATTCAAAAACCGCTTCAGATCAAGATGATTCAGATCAAGCAATAGATGAAACAGGAAGAATGGATGAAGTTATTGTTGAGTTAAAACCAAAATTTTTAGTACCGTGTCATGCCCCAACAAATTTAAGACCAACTTTCGGACATTTGAAGGCTCTCTTGGGTAAAAAGAATCGCTCAATACAATCTAGACTGACTTCACTTGAGAAGATTACAGATACTGGTACTGATGAAGAAAGTGATGAAAATGAAAAATTGAATGATGGGAATGAAACCAAATGCTCTCAATTGGAACCAGAGAATGAAACGAATGAATCATTTGAATACCCACGTACTTGTAGTGAATCACAATTGGAAGATGAATATTTTGGACCGAACAACAATTATAACACTTCATATACAGAATCAATCGAAGCGTTGATGATATCAAATGATATTTACTCGCAATTGAACATGAACACAAGTCTTTTGAATGACGATCCACGTAAATCATTCCGACCAACTTCTCCTTTAATATCGACAGCAAAAATAATGGAAATATCTAGAAAGTCATTTGTGGATAACCATGATGTGATTGGAACATTGCACGTACTTGCAAACGAGTATATGAAACGATTTATAAAAAAACAATCTATTAATTCAAAATCTAATGCTTCAAATGTCAACAAACGTGCGTATATTATGAAAAATTTGCTGGCGCTACTAATAGATTCAAAACTTCATGTTTATTTTCGAAATCCTCTTCTTCTTTCACAATTCTACGTCAAACAGCCATGCCCCATCAACCTTCGACAACTAAGAAAAGCCCTACCTGTAAAATCCTATAACTTGATCGCGCCAATATTAGGTATTCCACAATGGCATTCAAAGCATTGGTCTGCCATTAAAAATGCGCGTGAATTGAAACCAACTCCTCGGACAGTTACGACATCAATTGGACGCCGAAAATCTGAAGAATCGACCAAAAGTGAATTCTTGACTGACATTAATTTAATTGTGAGTAACGTTCCGTGTTATAAGAATGACAGTTTTTTTTCCAATGAGAGTTTGATGTCAAGTTCATTTAATGAATGTAGGTTCATCCTCCATCGCGAATTGAGCCAGATTTATCAAAGGTCTCTGATAACTCTTATAAAAAAAAACAGTTGAATCTGTATGCTAGTTTCTTCAGCAAACCAAGAAGAAAGGTTTTGGCATCAATTCAATAATGAGAAATCAATAAAGATTTTCAACAATATTGTATTCAACTATTTAATCATTTTAATGATGTAGGCAATAATCTGGCGTTCATTAACAGAGCGGGATCTCGAAGGATACGATTCTGGGGCAACTTTGCGAAACCATGCAAGTAAAGTTACAGATGAAATTTGTTCAGAGTTCTGTCAATGGTTGAAAAGTCTCGGTGGATTCAACACAACTTTGGATGAAGAGGTATTGGAAAATATGTTCGAAACTGATTTTACAGCTGAAGCCTGCAAAACTATGCAGGTAAATGATACATTTATCTACAGATGGTCGCAAATGTATTCAACTGCAAGAAGTTATTTCCAACATTTTTCATATTAATCATGTAGGTTTCCATAAAAGAAATGCTGACAGTACCGACTGTGATTGCCGACGTCAGAAACTACCCTGATGCTGGTGAGGTAGAAATCACATGGGAGCAGCTACGTCAAGATTTAAAAGCAGAAAAAAGAGCACTAGTTGGTTTTGGTACCACTGTACCACAATATGTGAAGTTTGTACCGCTAAGTAATTATATTGAGAATCATTGGCTTCAATCTAAAAGCGTACCTAAAAATTTGGAAACGATGGATACTATTTGGAAAGATATCACGCATTTGGACAGTGTGAAAGGGTTCACTAAGCGGTTCAAATCACATTCGAATGTCGGTATTTTGAATAAAGCATTCCAAATTTAATCAATATGAATGTCGCTTACATAAAAAATTATATTTTATAGGTGGAATCATCAGTAGTTTTATTAAACTCATCGATCCCTAATGATAAACGTGGAGAATCTTCGAGAAAACAAAACAAAACAAAAAATGAAAGTCACTTATAAATAGATTGCGTGAAAATTCATTGATATTTCACAAATAAATATTCGGGATGTATATGTGGATGCATATTTTGACATAAAATATAATGATTCAACATCGAAATAAGTGTGCAATATGTAACTAAAAATGAATACAAAATTTCATGTTAGAGAAATCAAAAAAAAGGACAAACTTTTTTTAAAAAAAAAGAAAAAAAAGGCGCCAAGTTCATGTGTGGCAAAAAAATTGAATTACAAAAATTACTTTGGAAACTTTATTTCAGAAAAATTACTTTGCAAAAAGTTTATTTGAAAAAGTCACTTCGAAAAAATTACTTTACAAAAAGATTTGATATCAGTCATTATTGCCAAGTGCACAATATAAAGTTATAATCTAGTTATATTGTCAAAAATATCCCACTTTTAATACGAACGTACTTGGCGCGTCCGAGATAAGCGTAACTGATGATGTTAATCATACATAAAATTTTAACTGATATAAAATCCATCAACTGATCGGACGCGCCAAGTACGTTCGTATTAAAAGTGGGATATTTTTGACAATATAACTAGATTATAACTTTATATTGTGCCCTTGGCAATAATGACTGATATCAAATCTTTTTGTAAAGTAATTTTTTCGAAGTGACTTTTTCAAATAAACTTTTTGCAAAGTAATTTTTCTGAAATAAAGTTTCCAAAGTAATTTTTGTAATTTAATTTTTTTGCCACACATGAACTTGGCGCCTTTTTTTTCTTTTTTTTTTAAAAAAGTTTGTCCTTTTTTTTTATATCACTTCTTTTTTCACTACAATAGAATAATTAATCAAAATAAATTTTCCAAAGTAATTTTTGCGATTCAATTTTTTTGCCACACATGAACTTAGCGCCTTTTTTTTTCTTTTTTTCAAAAAAAGTTTGTCCTTCTTTTTTGATATCACTTCTTTTTTTACTACAAGTACAATAATTAAAATTGAAACTCCTTAAAATAGTCGATAATATCTGATTTATACTTAATAAACATATAGAAAATGAATATAATTCATCTATATGGAAATCTATCGTAATTTGAAGTTCTTCTTAAAAATAGACAAAATTCCAAATTCTCATAAAATATAGGAACATGAAAGTAATAACAAATATCATCAATTACCACATAGAAGTATATTATCAATCAATTTGATAATGATCAAATTTCACGAGAGAAACCCACCACCACCCCCGTCATATTCCAAGTATAAGTATCAACAACAATACAATTATTAGTATAAAGAATACAACGGACTTCTTCAAAACAATAAAACAAATAATTTATATAAAAAAAAATGTAAAAAAGTTTCATAAATTTATTTCATTTTATACATATTAACGCTCATTAATTATTATTCATTAAGTAATTATAAAGCTATACTTTTTAATTGATTTTCGTAAAAACAGCACACAAACATTTTTAGCATTTCTATATGATATACATATAAATTTCCAATATTATTATTACTATATCTGTGGTTCGTCGGTAACTTATCATCCTTATAAGAGTGATTTTTATAGATATATGACTCTTGCGAGTCCTTTACATCTCTCCTTATGTCACTTTGTCTCCTCTACCCAACTTAAATCCTCTTTCAGCGGCTGCAGCCGACTTTATATTAGAAGTACCCGCATTCGCACTCGATAGTGGGGAACTGCAGTAAGCCCACTATAGGTACAGCCGACCACTCAACTCCTCGTATGAGCTGGCCTCCCGCTTTACAGAGCTGCCACCAAGTCAACTCTATAATCGGTGCTTTTTCAGAATTAGATAGATTGATCCAACGAGGCTAATATTTCTCTTCCGAAAAAATACTGCGCTCTGCCGGGATTCGAACCCGAGCCGTCCGCGTGGTAGACTTTTCGCCTATCCACTCGGCCGACCGACCAACTTATCATCCTTATAAATTTTCAAATTAGTATTGAAATTGACCGCTAGAGTATAAAAATAATCATCATTATATTATTATAATATGTTTCTTGATATATATTCTGGCTAGTATTAAAGTCGGCCGCCAGAGTAGAGAAAAGATAAAACCCTGTCATGAAAGAAAAGGACAAGCTTATAGATACAACGTGTGTTAGAAGAAGGCAGTTGTAAACTTGCAATAATAAAAGCCAAAACGATAGGAAGTTTTAGAAGTAAGAGAAAGATACTACAGTACAGATTGAAGAGAGAGAAGTTTATAGTATCATACACACATTGAATAAGGATGCCCAACAGACGACGACGACGAGCAGGACTGAATTTTTTCCATCATGAAAATCATGAGTTTTTAACTTTTTTTAACTTTAACTTAATATATCTTCCATTATACGGCATGTAGGAGAAAAAGAAAATTAGTTTCATTATATAATTTTGGCACGAGCTTTCAATTGCGCCTAATATTTTTCCGCTAAATTTGGTGCATATATGAGACCTCATCATAGTGAACTCTTGAAACTCGGATTTTCGCGTAAAGATACACGGTATGTGAGTCTCGCTCCGCAGTGAACTTGGCGCGAGACACTACCGTGTCTCATGATTAATTTTATGGACGTACCGAAATTCGTCCCCAAAACATCGGAGTTAAAAAATTGTTTATAATATTATATTGATGCTCTAAGTATTTATTATTTTTCTGAAATATATATGAAAAATAAATATTAATAATAATGTGCGAGTCAAGCAATACATTAATTAACAAAACACTTTTTTCATACTTGACATTAATTTTGCGATTCGAAGTCTGGAAATAACACCTGACTTATATTGACACATTGTGGACTCCATAAGATTTAGTCGGCTTCTGGTTTTTTTGCAAATTTTCACCGATTTTCTAACAGGGACATTTTCCAAGGTGTTCCTCTCCGATTTTGTTGCTGTTATAATATCTTGATCTGCATCGAAAATGATGAGATACGTATTTTTTTTTTTTTTGTGTGGAAAAACATTTTTAGGGGGAAGGACCCCCGAAGTTGATGTCTCATGGGGATGGTTCATCCACTATTTGTTTATTAAAAGTAAGGGGCATCGAAAATTTCATACGAGAATTCAATTGGTATAAATTTCAGTTAACAAATCCCTCTACGAATATTGCAAAAGAAATCGGTATTGAAAATTTCAATACTAAAATTGAATTCATTCAAATTTGCTACGGAGCGATAACTGAAAAAAATGTTTGGGACGAAATTTACATATTTTTTTCCACAGAATCAAATTGGAAAATGTGATATGTTCAAAATTTTCATGTTTCATGGCTTCTTTCACGATTACAGCGACATTATGCAATAATTGAGAAAAATGGTTCATATAAAATTTACGTATTTTTGACCACAAATCAATCAGATTCCAACATAAAAAATTAGGGTCTTCTTTTGAAAAAACGATTTCGACCTCAATATAACTGTGATGGTCATGTCCAAGGTCAAGCCAAAGTAACCTTGTGATAGCCCAGGAAGAACACTGAATTTTCAGTCTGAAACATTTTTTCCGAAAATGCATTCGCGCCGAGTTATCATGCCGTCCTGGGACTTTCGACTCACCCTGTATAGATATGAATCGAGTTATCATGCCGTCCTGGGACGTTCGACTCACCCTGTATAGATATGAATCGAGTCATTTTTAGAACATCTTTAACCATGGTTTTTCAGCAAATAATCCCATAAAAAAATAATCATTAGATTTTTTGTTATTGGGTATTTATTTTCATTTTCAACGGCTCGAAATCATTTTCTTTTTCGTTTTTTGAATGTAACACTACATGCGTTTTTCATCGTTTTTCACGTAGATTTTTATCCATTCAGTCGTTTTTAAAAAAATCAATTAGAACTATGTGAAACCTGAGAAACCACCCCCACGGGACATCAATTTCAGAGGTCCTTTTCACTCCTTAAAAATGTTTTTCCGCACAAAAAAAAAATACGTATCTCATCATTTTCGATGCAAATCAACATATTATAACCGCAACAAAATCGGAGGGGGACAGCTCGGAAGGTTTCCCTGTAAATCACGTAATTTTGTAGATGTGTCTGTTTGCATATTTTTCAGAACGTCTGAAAAGTAATATAAGGAAGGACGATTGGAATGAAAACACTTGTCAAATTTCGAATGGAAACTTTCGCATGCATTTGTTGTATGGTCTGTTGAAATGCTCTCATTGGCCCATATTGTGGCCGTGGAAAATGAGCATCTTGCTCGATGTACGTAGTTACTAAATAATCAACAAATCCGTGTTTTTTTTGTCAGTGGGATATATTTCTGCTGAATCCAAGTCTCCTACATCATTTGGCTTAAGAAATGGAAGACCAAACACGAATCTCAACCATTTTCTACTTGGGTTTTCGATGTCTTCATGGATATTTGACCATTTTTTCGAATTTGTCTAAACCAAACTTGAGCTAGATGAAAACTGCAACCTTCAAGTTCACTGTCTGGTCATGTTGTACGGATAGAATTTTGTATCGATTTTTCAAAATCTGTCACTATTTTCTTTGGTTTGAAGATGTATCCCAAGTAATCGCATTTCTCAATCATTAATTTGGATTATGCACATTGACACGTTTCTTGTTTTCCCTGCAACCAGCGGAATAACAATGAGATATAATGTCCATTAAGTGAAGCATATACTGCAGTGAATGAATGTGTGAAAAACTTGGTACAAAATTGAAACCTGCCATCCATACATATTTTCTCGCTTTGACATAAATATTTAATATTTTCTTCTGCAGCAAAAATAATTAATTCCTTCGACTTATCATTTGGAAGAAGAAATTTTTTTCCTGTGATCGTCATCGGCTGCATTTCTTCCAAAGCATGAAAAACCTCTTCACGATTTTTTGGCAATAGAGAAAAAATTTTTCATCGAGCATTATATGTTGATTTTCTAATGATAGTGACGTTGGTTGCGGTTGGAGTCTCAAACATAGCGGTATTTTCACTCATCGCCCGACAAATGATTCTAGTGGGCTTCTCACAAATATTTTCGATTTTATATTTCTATGGTCATCAAAAATTATGCATATAATGTATTAATGCCTCTTCCTTTTTTTTTTTTTTTCAAAATTTTTATATGGGTGAAATAAACTCCACGATGTTTAACTGTAATAAAAAGCTCTGTGAAGTTGGCACCCCCAAATTTTTCAATTTTTTTTGCACAATTCGATTGTCCACCGTAGGCCCACGTGAGTCCACCCAATACATTATTTTGTCCACCCCCAGATTAAATATTATTCGACTTTTAAAATTTTCGAAAGTGTGAAGTTGGCACCCCAAAATGCGAATTTTTCATTTTTTTTTGCACGGTTCGTTTGTCCATCGTAGGACCACGTAAGTCCACCCAATAGATTATTTTGTCCAGGCACCGTTCAAAAGTTATAATCAAAATTTTTTTTTTCATGTATATGGCGACTAAGAAAATGTGAAGTTACACTCCCAAATACAAATTTCGATCTTTTTTTGCAGGATTCCTTTGTCTATCATAGGATCACGTAAGTCGACCCAATTGAATATTTTGAGCGCCCCCAGATTAATTATAATTCAACTCTTAAAATTTTCGAAAGTGTGAAGTTGGCACCCCCAAATGCGAATTTTCCAATTTTTTTTGCACGGTTCATTTGTTCATCGTGAAACCACAATTGTCCACCCAAAACATTACAGTGTCCAGGCACCGTATGATACCTATAAACAATTTTTTTTTTTTCAAATACAATTGTAGCAAGAATTTGAGGATATTGATCAACATGCGAAATTTTCAATATCTCGTAACTCAAGAGAAAATGATGGCAGAGAAAAATCGAGAGAAAGTAAATTGTAGCTAGTATTTAATTTCCAGGTTCAAAAAATTTTTTTTTCGAAATTGCACTATAAAGCTTTTCTGGGAAATTTCGTGCCCTTCAATTTGACCACATGAAGCGCCCGGCGAGACGGTTTGCTGATAAGTTATCCACAATCAAAGCAAAAAAGTCTTTTTTGACTTTGGTGACCATTAACTCAGTCAATTATGATCGTACAAGAAATCGAAGGGGGTTCTGGAAACTGCAAAACATTCTCTATAAGGCGCCATCAGTAGTTTTCCATAACGAAAAAATTTTTTTCGGATCGATAATTTCGTCTAAAAAAGAGATGAAAAATCGCACATTTAAGGATAATTAGATAACTCTGTATAACTTTGAATATGAAGGATAAATGCAAGATATTTCAGTTCGTTTTCCAAGTTTAGAGTGTCGTCAATGAACCTTGATAATTCCAAACACCTGTGATTTTTTTCCCTTATTGCCCCGAAGCCCCAAATTCTGTTATTTGGTCAAAATCCTCAAAAATCACAATAATGACAATTATTTGATTTTTCATCGATTTTTTAGGCAAATTTGGATTTTTTCCGTGCAATAATCTTCATTTCACCCATGAAAAAGATCAATTATTGTAAAAAACCTAAAAATACTTTTTTTGAGAAAAAAATCTTTTTTTTTCAAATTTTTCGTTTCGATTTTTATTCTTCAGCATGTTCCAATGCTTCAGTATTGTCAAAAAATGAAATTGTCCGATTTTTCTTCAATCACGGCAACTGATTCAGTATTTGTTTATCCGACTGTGCAACCTCCATGTGATACGCATTGTGTGATGCTTAATGTCGAGGGTGAACGATAGTAATCTGGAAAAATCGAGTTTTTCAACAAAACTGATGCATTGCAAACATGCTGTGAACAAAATCGGAACAAAAAATCAGGAAAAAATTTGAAAAGAAAATTTTTTTCCCCGGAAGAATTTTTTCAAATTTTTTACAATGATTGATCTTTTTCGTGGATGAAACAAAGATAATTGCGGGAAAAAAATTATGAGTTCGACTGGAAAACTGATGAAAAATCAAAAAATCATCATTATTGTGATTTTTGAGGATTTTGACCAAACCACAGAATTTGTGGTTGCGGAGCAATGAGGAAAAAAAATCACAGGGGTTTGGAATTCTCAAGGACCATTGACGAGACTCTGAACATGAAAAACGAACTGAAATATTTTGCATTTCTCCTTCATATTCAAAGTTATACAGAGTTATCTAATTATCCTTGAATGTGCGATTTTTCATCTCTTCTTTAGACGAAATTATCACTCCGAAAAAAATTTTTTCGTTATAGACTACTGATAGCGCCTTATAGAGAATGTTTTGCAGTTTCCAGAACCCCCCTTCGATTTCATGTACGATCATAATTGACTGAGTTAATGGTCACTAAAGTCAAGAAAGACTTTTTTGCTTTGATTGTGGATAACTTATCAGCAAAACGTCTCGCCGGGCGCTTCATGTGATCAAATTGAAGGGCACAAAATTTCCCAGAAAAGCTTCATAGTGAAATTTCAGAAAAAAAATTTTTTTGAACCTGGAAATTAAATGCTAGCTACAATTTACTTTCTCTCGATTTTTCTGTGCCATCATTTTCTCTTGATTTACGAGCTATTGAAAATTTTGCATGTTCATCAATATTCTCAAATTCTTGCTACAATTGTATTTAGAGAAAAAAAATTTGTTTATAGGTTTCATACGGTGCCTGGACATAAAAATCTTTTGGGTGGACAAATGTGGTTTTACGATGGACAAACGAACCGTGCAAAAAAAATTGAAAAATTCGCTTTTGGAGGGTGCCAACATCACACTTTCGAAAATTTCAAAAGTCGAATAATAATTAATCTGGGGGTGGACAAATGTGGTCCCACGATAGACAAACGAATCCTGCAAAAGAAGTTGCGGAATTTGCATTTGGGGGTGTAACTTCGCATTTTCCTAGTCGCCATATACATGAAAAAAAAAATTTTGTTTATAACTTTTGAACAGTGCCTGGACAAAATAATCTATTTGTTGAACTTTCGTGGTCCTACGATGGACAAACAGACCGTGCAAAAAAAATTGAAAAATTCGCATTTGGGGGTGCCAACTTCACACTTTCGAAAATTTTGAAAGTTGAATAATATTTAATCTGGGGGTGGACAAAATAATGTATTGGGTGGACTTATGTGGACCTACGATGGACAAACGATCTAGGTGGTTTTGAACATGATTTTGCAATTTGGGGGTGCAGGTCGGATATTTTTTGAAAAAAAAGTATTTGTTTATAACTTTTAAACTGTGCCTGGACTGAAAAATCTATTGGGTGGACTTACGTGATCCTACGATGGACAAACGAACCTTGCAAAAAAAATTGATAAATTTGCATTTGGCGGTGCCAACTTCACAGAGCTGTAATAAGACTATTTATTTCAAATATTTGTATTTTTTTACATTAACCAAATGTTCGGTTCTCTTACCTGTAATCAAAAGACACGGTAGTGTCTCACGCCAAGTTCACTGCGGAGCGAGATACACGTACCGTGTATCTTTACGCGAATATCCGAGTTTCAAGAGACCACTATGATGAGATCTCATATATGCACTAAATTTAGCGGAAAAATAATGGGCGCAATCGAGAGCTCGTATCCAAATTATATAATAAAACTGATTTTATTTTTTTCCCACATGCCGTATAATGGACGATATGTTGAGTTAAAGTTGATAAAAGTTGAAAACAGTCGATTTTCGCGATGAAAAATTCAGTCTTGGTCGTCGTCGTCTGTTCGTTGTCCTTATTCAATATGTTTATGGTTACATAAGCTTGTCTCTCTCTAGTTGAATCGAAGTGTTCCCTAGTGTCCAGGTTTTTCTCGCTTTACGGCCTAATTGTTTGTCTTTTTTTAGTTCCGTTTTGGAAAGTCTTTTTCTGATACACATTATCGCTATAAGTTCATCCTTTTCTGTTATGACGAAATAATTCTTTTTCTACTCTAGCGGACAACTCTAACACATCAAGATTATTATGAAAAATATAATAATTATTATTATTTCTCTACTATATAATTCTATTCTATTCATATACTCTAGCGGTCGATTCGGTACTTTAGCGGTCGATTTCGAAATTAATCTATGAATTTGAAGAAATGAGTTATTACCGACATACATACACATATCTATAAGTATATATATTCTGTAACGTCGCTTATATTTGTCCCTTAAAAATTATCTTACCGACGTTATCGATGTCCTTGAATGGAAGGGATGCCACCCTGATTGCCTGAAAACGGCTCAAAGATTATCAGGGAAACCTTTTTCAACCAAATACAAAATAATATTTCCTCACAGTAAATAATTTTAAATGTAATAATGATAATATTTATTTAATTAATATAACAAAAAATCCGAATGACAAAGAAAACAAATATAAATTGGTTTGAAAAAATAATAATAATTTAATCAATAATAATAATGACTTGAAAAATAGTCTTTCTTTCTTTCTTTTACTTTTTATCTAATTTTCCAATAATATTTTTGAAGTGAAACTTCTTAATCGACTTCGGGAATGAAAAGCGTTAAATATTCAACAATGGGTATTTGGTATTCAACAATGGGTATTTGGTATTCAACAATATATATATATATATATATTCAACAATGGGTATTTGGTATTCAACAATGGGTATTTGGTATTCAACAATGGGTATTTGGTATTCAACAATATATATATATATATATATTCAACAATGGGTATTTGGTATTCAACAATGGGTATTTGGTATTCAACAATGGGTATTTGGTATTCAACAATGGGTATTTGGTATTCAACAATATATATATATATATATATTCAACAATGGGTATTTGGTATTCAACAATGGGTATTTGGTATTCAACAATATATATATATATATATATATATATATATATATATATATATATATATATATTGTGACGTCACAAAATCTATTACAAATATGAAATCATTTAAAATATATAATCTTTGTTTTTATATTTTATCATGTGAAGTTTCACTTCATCTGCGCGTAGGGACTTCACGCATCATTTGTTTATTTTTCTTATTTTATTAAACAAAATGATATTCTCTTTTATATTTTTGGCCGTGAATAATGACGGGTCTACGGCAGTGCGACAATAATTTTCCCGTACAACAAATATTTATCTCACTCGTACTTTTCACTCAACATACTTATCACGCAATTTAACACATTTTCGTTATTATTACCGTAAAAATAGCAATTGTATATTTTATTAACTCTCTCATACTTTCCATACCGTATAAACATTTTTAATGTTAATAATACCGGACATTCACTCGATTCATACCGCATTCTTTTTATTCTAAACAAATTATTATCCCGACAATTATTTATCCGGACACTTGCTTTCCACAATAATTTTTTACTCGTTTCACGTTTTCACTGGAATCTCGTACGTGTCAGCCTCTTCCCTCCTTCATTTATTTATTTAATCCGGATCTTTCTTCTTTTCGATGTTAATAATCATGGACTTGATTTTATTCAGTGCCGGCGTTGTTGAATGTCTGATAAAATGGATGACGATGGTGGCTCGCCATGTGCCGATGCAAAAGTACGTCTGGTCCCACACATTTTGAGCCCGTGAATTAATCCAATTCCCCGGCTGACAATATTATGCATCGCGCTTTTTCTTGGTAATAACATAATTCATCGCCTTTTTGAGGATGTTTCCTTGGCATTATTTCGCGTTTTCCCACGTTCCACACATCTCCAGCTCACTCTTCATTGCACACACTCGATATTTTCGCCGTCCATCTTTTTCTCTTATTTCATACGCCTCGTGGTCACGGCGCCCGCCATGGCCGTCCTTTCACACCTTACTTTCTCCCTTGGTGGTCAATCCGGAACGACCGGAACTTTTTCTTTATTCTTACACGCACGTGCCTCGCTGCGTAGTCTCTATTCTCCTTCTTCGGCACCGTCCGTGCATCTTCGTGCCCGCTGCTCCCACCGCACACGCTTGCACTCATCCGTTCACACTACATTTACACTATTCCATACATTTTAATCCGTATTATTCTATTTCTCGTACATAAAATCCGTAATATTAATATTTCTTGATGTGTGGCAAGCCACAACATCATAATTCCTATACTCTAACGGTCAATTTCGAAATTAATCTGTGAATAAGCAAATAATAAATTATTGTTATTAAGAATTAAGAATAATTACGAATAAATTATCGACCAAAAAAATGTTATGTATAGCATGGTGATTTGTTTGCCATTATGAAGTATTTACTTTTTGTGGCTCCACATTGGACCACTCAATGATATTTGACATATATAGTGATGTCATCTTTTATAGATTTTTATATAGATGAATTATATTCATTTTCTATATGTTTATTAAGTATAAATCAGAAAATATCGATTATCTTCAAAAGTTTTAATTTTAATCATTGTTCTTGTAGTAAAAGAAGAAGTGATATCAAAAAAGGACAAACTTTTTAAAAAAAAAAAGAAAAAAAGGCGCCAAGTTCATGAGTGGCAAAAAAATTGAATTCCAAAAATTACTTTGCAAAAAGTTTATATGAAAAAGTTACTTTGAAAAAATTACTTTACAAAAAGATTTGATATCAGTCATTTGTTTACCAAGTACACAATATAAGGTTATACATATACATATATAGACTTACTATGCATTATATATTATATATTATACATTATATATTTGTTATTGTTGGAATTATACGTTTGATGCAAGTCACACTTGTCTCTGTTTTGATTGTTGTGCATACCAACTTTTGTTTATCTTATTTTTGTGTATAAACGGGTGTGTGAATGATTAGTTCAGTTAGTTGTTTTCGATGTACGATCACAATTCTATATATAAATTGTACGAACCTATTCAAGTTATATTTAATAAATCAATCTATAAATGTTCTACTATAATATTAATTCTATTTAACTTAAAGCAACTCTCAACAGTTATACATTGTATATTATATATTATATATTATACATGGACTTACTATGTATTATATAATATATAATATATAATATACAATGTATAACAAAGATGTAATATATAATATATAATATATAATACATAGTAAGTCTATATATGTATATGTATAACCTTATATTGTGTACTTGGTAAACAAATGACTGATATCAAATCTTTTTGTAAAGTAATTTTTTCAAAGTAACTTTTTCATATAAACTTTTTGCAAAGTAATTTTTGTAATTCTATTTTTTTGCTACACATGAACTTGGCGCCTTTTTTTTTTTTTTTTTAAATAAAAGAAATGACATTAAAAGCCTGTTATTCCCTATATCTTTCACACTGTTAACTTTCTCAATTATCCATTAGTTTATTATATTCTTGCACGTGTCAATGATATTCATTACTTTTATTCTTTTATTCAATTTCCTACTTCTACCGATAAGTTTCTAGTATGGGTTTGCGCAGTAGAATTTGAATTCAGTTTATGAAGTAGTAGTATATACTACTCCATATACGACATCAAGGATGATCCAAGTATGTTTGTATTGAAAGTGGGATGATCACAAAAAAACATTCAAGCATCATATAGCTAACTTTATTGTAAGGTTATAAATTGCATAAATAATTATTTTTTGAGAAAGTATTTTTCATTATTTACTCAAGTTTACAATGGAATTGTTATTTTTTCACTCATTCAGTTTGATAGATTTTATATTAGTTAAAATTTCATGTATGATTAATACATCAGTGATGCGCATTTCGGACACGCCAAGTACGTTCGTATTAAAAGTGGGATTTTTTGACAATATAATTAGATTATAACCTTATATTGTGCACTTGGCAATAATGACTGATATCAAATTTTTTCGTAAAGTAATTTTTCCAAAGTAATTTTTGCAATTAAATTTTTTTGTCATAGAAGAACTTGGTGCATTTTTTTCTTTTTTTTCAAAAAGTATAATATACACAAACTTATGAATATACAACGAATTTTCAACATTATTTTCATTGATTCCAACAATATTAAAGTTGCTGACATCATCTTCATCCGTAATTTCAACAATTATTGCATTATTATCATAATCATTATCATCATATTCTAAAATGTCTATAGACTTATGATAGCTTAAGTAAGAAATGAACAATTTTAATTCGAATTTATCCAAGTGTCTCATAAAAACAACATCGATAGTAGTTCTATATTTTTTAGTGCTGGGATGTCGATCATTGGACATTGTTAGTCCCAACTCATCATTCGAAAATTCAATCAATGGTAGAGTTTTATGGTCTGCAAAATTAATGTTGAAATCTGCACTTAAAATCATGGGTTTTTCGTAATATTTTGTACGTGATTTTATTCCAAATAATGTAAAACCTTCTTCAGAATAAATAATCAAATTTTCGTATCAAAATTTTTGTATCGCCCGCATAAATTTTCCTGGTGAAATATAAACAGAAACCATTATTATGGATCGTCCATTTTCTGATCGGCAACGACAAACACATATGTCACCGATGTCAGACAAATTAACGCTCAACGTTTTAGTGAATTTCGCATGAATATCCAAATGTGATGTGCAGATGTGCATCGAATCAGATAAATTTTGATGAACAGCTATTTCTGCCGCTCGAAATTGAGGTCTCTTGAAACTTCCAATGTCACTATGATTATAATAATCTCTCGTGTTGAAAGAAACACGTGTAATATTATACTATAAGGCTGGGTACACATTAAACGAACGAAGGCGAAAGAATTTGTTCTGATAAATTCGCTCGAAAATGTTTAGCGTCCGATGTGACATTTGCGTGGCCGTCCACATTGCATGAACGAATGCGAACGAATTCTTTCATCGACGTACGACTATTTGCGTCGGAGTTGCATGTGCATTGTAGCGAATTATGTAACATCCATATTCTCGATGTAAATTGATAAAATTTGAATGAATAAAGTGACTTTAGTCCATGATCCAGATCACAAATTAAGATAGTCAGTTGATGTATTCATGCATGAGGTAGATTTGTACTGCGCAGTAAAGCCGTCCACAATAGAAAATAGACCGAACAAATTTGGCCAAATTTCCTTTCAATGTACCGCCTGGCGACCGAACCCTGGCGAATGCGAACAAAAATGTTCGGCGGCGTTTGTCAGTACGTCCACATTAGCCGAAAGAATTTTCCCGCAACTGTTCGTTCACCTTCGTTCGTCTGGTGTGTACCCGGTCTAAGCGTATATAGCCACAACCTATGTATTTTCAGCGTGAAAAGGGAAACATTGCTAGTGTGCAGACGTCACGATGCTCCATTAAATCTGTTTTGGTTTGTCAAAGATAAGCGCGAGTAGTTCCCTTGGATTGTTCACTCACCCTTTATGAACTTTCACTGTCCTTCACTACAGTGAATCTAATTATGTGTGAATAAACTTGTTTATTCTTTGTATACGAATGATTTCATACCATGATAAGTTCAATGATGTGAATTCACAATTATCATTATTGATATTCATTCACTCAATATCCAACGATACAATTGTTTAGATGATGTATTGAGAGAGTGACTTGATTGCTTTTGAGAGGTGAGAACAGGACTGACTCGTTTCGACATGAGAATTTCTTACCGTTACCTTGATGGGTGTAACTTATTTTCTTTCTTGTTTCAATTCTATCCAATGACGATAATCAGAGTGCAGTGAATTGCTTAGTGACTGAAACTACCATGATTGATTTGAATTCAAATCTCGGCAAATTACATTATATATATTGTCGGATGCATTTATTCTGTTGAAGCGTGAAAATCAACATTGCCTAAATCTCAAGGCAATATAACAAAAATGTATTGAAAATTTACGATATCTTAAATTCCATTAAAAACAATAATTACGGCACTACAACTACCTGAATAAGGGACAAACGACGATAAAAACATTATTTCAAACGTACATAAGATTATTGCATAATAGTATTTTAAAAGTAATTATCACACTATAAAACAAAAATATAGAAAATGGACAATATTTCAAATCCTAGTTATGAATCATTCTCAACAACATCACCACACAAGAAAGCTATACAATGCATACATGTATGCTATATTGTCTGGAGCTGTATTATATATACATACCTATATACACTAAAAGAAAAAATTAAAGGGTCAAAGAAATTTCCGAAATTTTTCCGTGTTTTTTGATAAGCTGTATCTCAGTGAGAAATAGCCGTATTGAGTTTCCAAAAAAGCACTTCGAAGCTCTAAGTCTATAGTTTTCAGACTTCATGACGCAAACTTATTAGGAGTTACGTACATTACGTGATCTTGCGAAATAACGCGAAAAAAAAATTTGCAAATTTTCGTTTTTTTTTTCTGAGTCCACGAACTTAGGAAAATTTTTTTTAGCTGAACCATCGACTGAGTTGGATAGCTCATTCATTTAGCTTCGATTTTGATTTCCTATAACCTCGATAAGACCATTTTTCACTGAAATATGAGAACTTTAACGGAAAGGGGTCCTTTTGTCTTCAATCATCGATATCTCAGCGACAAATGACCCCACAGAGAATTGAAGGGCAGTTTTGGAAACTAGGATAAATTTCTTATGAGATACTGTCATAATCATGAAGGAAAAAAAATTGTATATTATCCTCAACATGAATTTAGGAAAAAAAGGAAAAAAACAGTATTTTATGGTTTTTTAGAAAATTAACGAATGAATGGGAAATATCCATGAAAGGACTAATGTTAAGAGTAACTTTTTTAGCTCGATATACTCAGAAAACGCCTGTGATTTTTCATTTTGATCGTGCAAACCGTTTCCCTGTTTCAAACAATTAAACTTTTGAAAAAATTGAAGGGTCACGATTTTGGCGTTAACCACTTCATAATTATGATAAAAATGGAAAAAAGATTTCTTGGAAAATTTCTCACATTTTTCCAACAATCGATGTTTTGCAAGATGAAAAAACAACAATTGACGTAAAAATAAAACAATATCGGAAAATTTTAAAAATAATATTTATATTTTTTTTTTCATTAATTACAATTTTTTTTTTCTCAAAATTATGGCAGTATCTCATAGGAAATTTATCTCAGTTTCAAAAATTGCCCTTTTATTCTCTGTAGGATCATTTGTCGCTGAGATATCGATAATTGAAGACAAAAGGACCCTTTTCCGTTAAAGTTCTCACATTTCAGT
Source organism: Microctonus brassicae (assembly GCA_918226075.1). Classification (NCBI taxonomy): domain Eukaryota; kingdom Metazoa; phylum Arthropoda; class Insecta; order Hymenoptera; family Braconidae; genus Microctonus; species Microctonus brassicae. The sequence goes on from OW445482.1 coordinate 12,055,186, forward strand.
GGAAAATCGTCGAGGTTTCAAAATTACTAAATTGAAGCTGAATAAACAAGAGTAGATAAACAGGGCGGGTTCTGGGACAAACCCGTCGGTAACTTGCATTGACCCCTACCTTACCGACAGTTTCATAGTAGGTCTCAATCTGTTTCATCATCTGGTAAAAAAGGTCGATTTATGTATTATCCACTAAGCCACGTTTCTCGTAGTGTGAAATTTTTTATCGATATCGATGATCGTACTATAGTATGAGTTTTTTTGTTGCGACATTGGGGAAATGGATAACTGTACGTTTCTCTATGATTGAACTGTAGTTTCGCTGTTGAGTGGGTGGGGGAAATTCAAATGAATAAGTTTTTATCCATAATATATATGAAATATTTTTTTCCCTACAAATATGAAAGAATAAATGAAAAAAGAAAAAATCGATAAACAGATGAATAAATCAATAAATGAAGGAAAAGTAAATAATCATATGAATAATTGTATGAGTCACTGTATAAATACTCATATAGATGAGCATATGAATAATTGTATAAATAAAAAATATGTAGATAAATAAATATGTGTGTAGGGAGAGGGGGCTATCCAATAAAAGTTCAAAAAATTTTTTGTTCAGAGCTACTCAGTGTACCGCAATATCTGATAGAAGATATAAAGAGAAGTTGTAGTGTGAAAATAAAAAAGTTATCATGGATACACCAGATACATTGCTCACCAAAAAAAAAACGCATGTCAATACATGAAGATTATATGTTTCAAAAACATTCTCATAGTGAACAATTAAACACTGAATTGGGGTGCAATCATGATATAAGTGATTTATATAACAACGCAATGTGGTGCAAGCATCCACTAACCAATCAACAGAAATATGATTGTAGTGTGGATAGGTCTTGTTCCAAGTGTGAATATATATCCATGATTGTTTTGGTATAATTGTGGGCATGACTAGCGATATGTCAGAGAAAGCAAAGGACTTGATAATGACACTATACCATATGAAACGTCATATTGAAGGAAAACCATTCTCTGATGACACTCGTAATGCTGTAATGGATGCTGAGGCCACTGCGACTGAAGAATATTCGATTGCGAAAACATCCTTCACTCAAGAAATGGATGTCTCTATAATTCAAGACCTAGTATATAGTATGACTCATGAATCGAATAGTATTTTCATGGTATCAGAGCAATTGAAGCAATTTATAATTGATAGAAAATGAAAAAAGGTGTTTGAATAAATATTACAGTTTGATATATACAATGCCATTTTTTTTATTTCGATCCTTTCAAAATTGATTACATAATACAAATTCAATAAGTATATTCATTTATTATATAGATTTCATTCAGGTGTAAACTCTAATTGAATAGACATTTCTTCTCCATCATCACACCAACTTTCGTACAGAACCACTGATGGGTTTATATTCGATGATGCGATCATGTGAGATTAAGCAATATGCTGAAGTTTGAGCTGGAAATGGATTGATTGACTCGAACTCAATTCTAACATCTACAGGTCCAGATTTGATATTTTCATTTTGCTTAGAACAGTCAATAACTATGAGTGGAGCGTGCGTTGCATATTTGCTTTTTGTCACTATTGGATCAGTATCTTTCCCATAATATGACGATTGAAAATTTGTATACAAATCATATAATATGGCATATTGATTGCGTGAAAAGTCTATATTTAAATTTCCATATGGATAAGATTGTGAATTCAAGAAAACTTTCATATCTCTCAAATCACAGTGATCAAATTGACTACAATTTTTAGATTTATTATTTTTGCGTCCAGTTTGAAATCCTAATATGATGTACCGTGGTTTTTACAGTTGTGTTGTAGTTTTGACAACCCAAACATTTTTCGTGGGTGTTGGAAGTAGTGGGTACTCATACAATTCCCACGTACGAAAACTCATGGAAATGGGTGGATCCTTGGCAATATAATTGAGTAGTTGAATTTTTTGTGTATCGGAGACTTTGATATATGGTATCAACCATTCAATCTTCTGGAGATTCAATATAACATCTTCATTTGCTGTTTGTATGATAGTAGTAAAATAAGGCGGGTTCTGGCCCAAAACTAATCCGCTAGAGGCGCCACTAGGGGTTCTGTTCCAAGCTATTACATAATAGGGGAGGGGAGGGGCCCAATCTGCTTTACCATCGGGGGGAATCTGTACTGTAAAAGGGTGGTGAGAGGAGGAGAGGGACAGAGGGGGAGGGAGTTCTGCTTTACCATCACTGGTTCTCTACCATCCCCATGATGGTGCCTACCTTACCTGCGGATGGTAAACCCCGGGGTTGTTGTCTACCTTACCAACCACTCAACTGCGCACTTTGATGACTCATGTGTTTTTCAACGAAAAAAAGAGCGGCAACAAGTTCTTTGATGTTGTTTGACCTTCAGATTAAACTATTGTATGCGCATAATTTTTACTGATGGTTATGACTCATGTGTGTTATCAATAGAGTGAGGTTTCAGATTACCACGCTTCGGTTTTTCCACGAAATAGCGGCTAAAAGTACTTTGATGTTGTTGGTCCGATTTGACCTTCAGAAAAAAACTATTGTATGCGCAAAAACGAAGATATCATGGCTCATTGTATGTGTCATGAACATTATAATCCCAATCATCATTGATTACAATAAAATTAAAAATTATTCACATTCTAATGTTTTTATCCTATATCAATTGTGATGTGGTGACTTTTTATTCATCACATTTGTAGAGATAAAAATACGTCGCGCTGTGGAGAACAAAATAAAATAGTATTAGTTCATAAGAAATGATGTATGTATTGAATGAATGAATGTAACAACACCAAACATGAGGACATCCATAGCGACGACCATCACCAGTTATGTACATGGAACAACATCAACCACAACCAGGCTCACTTCCATTGGAACAACGAATTATCACATGAACAAATAAATCCGGATAAATCAACGTCCAAATAAATTGACGTAATGTTGAACAAATGAACGACTAATCATGAACAAATATCGTTCACCATACCAAAAGTCATGGACCAGTCACATAACCATACTTTTGGTTGTCAATAAAATATATCGATAAAATAGTCGATAAAATAAAATATTCACATGGTATGAAATGTACGAGAGAGATGGCGCCCCAATTTTGGGCCAGCAATGAAACCGCCATCATGCAAATTCCGGCACCAAATTCAAACTACAAATAAACTATCCAATGGGAAATTCGGCATTTGAATTATCGCCAATCAAATTAATTACGTAATATAATAGTAATTAATTTGACTTTGTATTATTAACTGAGCAACGTGGTCATGGTTGAACGAAGGAGACGACGGAAGCGGCCATTGAACTTCACTTCCACGGAGGACCTCGTGCGTACAGGTTGTGTGAGGATAGAGTGTGTGAGAAAAGCGTGCAAAGTATATTGCGTATTAGTTGAAAATATTGTAACGTGAGAATAATCGTGTGCATTTTTGCGTGAGTAAGATACGCGTAATCTGGCAGGCGATTGAGTCGAGAGGAGACAAGAGAGAGATAGTTTTGTGTGAGTAAAAATATTATTGAACGGCTTAGTACGTGATCAATCGATCATCCACTTTGATTGACACGTGGTGGGCCGCCATTGTTGGTATTACATATTATCGAGCCACAGCGCGACGCGATATCGTTAGATTGTAAGTAATAAATATTAAGATTTCGTTACATTGTAATTCCGGTTAGTCATTTAAATAATAAATGAGAAATAATGTTAGATTGTTAATTGAAAAATATTGTCGTATCGCCGTAGACCCGTCATTACCGCGACCTATATTAAATAAGTATTGAAACGTTTGTTCACAGTTATTTGAACCATTATTATTTGCCATTAAAGGCGTTTTTCTTTCATTCATATCCTATATTTGGTTTAATAATAAACTATATAATTATTTGTTAATATTATTAAATACGCGAGTCGGTTTATCATTTATTTATAGATTCCCCCGAAATCTTAGACCATTTCAGGTCATCGGGGTGGCATCCCTTTTTTCAAGGACAACACCATTTTCAAGGTAAATTTGAGTGCGTCTCTGTTTTTGACGAATCGGCAGGACGCATCTCACAAATGGCATCCCTTGTGGGGACGGGAAGCGAGACGACAATATAAAATAAAACTTACGAGCGAATTTAGGCGAGCGATAAAAATAAATTGAATGAAAAATAAAAGTAAAAAACAAATAAAAATTGTTTTTGAAAAAATAAAATAAGATTAATTAAAAAAAAAATTATTTTTACAAAAGAAAACAAAATAAAATAAATATTGTTTCACAAAAGAATAAAATAAATAAAATAAAAATTATTTTACAAGAAAATAATAAAAAATTATTGGACAAAAAAATTAAATAAATATTGTGTCATAAAATAAAAGAAAAACCGATATAATCATAATATTCGGCCGCTGCGCGCTGTGGATCGGTAATTATTAGTTATTTATTAGTTTTTCTTTAAAATTATATTTTTTGCTGTTGCCTAACGTGCAACTATTGTTCACATTGTTTATTTAATTGGTTCAAACGTGACTGAAGGACAGTATTGACGAATATTAAATCATTTTCAACAGTAGAAAAAAAAAAAAAAATATAACAAAATATTCATTTACGAAAAAATAAAAAATTAATGTAAAAAGACAGTCAAAAAATACAAAAATAAAAAAGGAAAAAAAAAAAATAGTAGACGATCATCGTACTAAAAAGTCATTAAAATAATAACTTACGGTTTCTAAGTTGGGACTTGACTTGAGCGATTTTTTTTTTTGGTATAGATAATTCAAAATAAAATAAATAAATAATTCAAAGAGAATTATTACTATAAAATTTTTTCAAACAAATAATTGTCTTTTTGAGTTTATCTTTTTATATCATTTTCGCATTTCGCATTACTATTATTTTCAGTACTCTCCGGTTTAAATAAATATTCTACCCTCCGGTTTAAATAATTACCCACTATCCGGTTAAAAGAACAAAAAACCTCCCCTTTCAGATAAAAGAAGTCAAAATATCGTCATTAAAATATTTGAAATAAAAAATTAATATTTTTGATAGAAAGTTATAAGAATTAAAATAATTTGATTTTGTGGAAAATTAATTCTTAGTTAATTAATATCGGAGAAAATTAAAAAGAAAATAAAAAAGAAAATTAAAAAGAAAATTAAAATATTGTCATTAAAATAACTGAAATATGAAATTAACTATTTTTGATTGAAGATCATAAGAATTAAAATAATTTGATTTTGTGGAAAATTAATTCTTAGTTAATTAATATCGGAGAAAATTGAAAAGAAAATAAAAAAGAGAATTAAAAAGAAAATTAAAAAGAAAATTAAAAATTATTATTGAATGAGAAAGCTGAAATTTGGCTAAAATTGTTACAATAAAAATTTAAAATCGTTTCATAGTTGTTTTACCGAAAATTTTGTTTAATAAAAAAGAAATTAAATTTTTCGCGATTTTTTAATCGAAAATTAAGAAATAAATTTCATTATTGATTGTTATAATCGAAATTGATCAATTGGAACTTCATCAAAATATTTTTCTCGGGTTTTGCTAGAAAATGAGTAAAAATAAGACGAGTAAGAATAATCAAACAGAAACCAATATGGACAATCAGACAAATAATCCGGTTATCCCCCCTCCGGTTGAGATGGAGAACGCTTCCGGTACGACCCCCATCGACGAAGTAGAGATGATGAGGAGAAGAGTTTCAGCCCTAGCTCGCGACTTAAATCCATTAGAATTATTAACAACTTTGGATGTATTTGGTCTCAGTTGCAAAGGACCAAATGATGTTTTAACAGATAGGTTGATTAGAGCAGAATTACGTAAATCTGTGGGAGAACAAGCAGCCGAATGGGATCCGGAGGTTGATGAGAGGGACGGGGTACCACGTACGATAACGGGATGGCAGGTGGAACCATCTTTCGACGAGGTAATTGAAAAAGTACGGTCGGGAACCCTGGATATTAGTAGAAATTCAATTGAAATGTATCCAAATATAAATTTAGAACAAAATAGAGAACGGGGACCAAAGATAATCGCTGAACATAATGACAGGGAAGTCGAAATACAAAATAGATCCATAAATGAACATTTGTTATCAACGGGTCAGTCTATGGGACGATTTAGAGATCCCATTTCATTTGCCCAAGACGAAGATGAATCCGGTGCCCATTATATCCCAACTTTGTCCGGAAACCGCATTCAACCCCCAATAATCGACAACACACACACCCCACATAGAAGTAGAGCCCCTACGGTAACTTTTGCAGATGGTCATCAACTATCATCCAGTCCAATGATGCCGGGCAATCAACGAAGAGCCACTAGCTCAAGAATAATTGATCCAATGAATCGTGAAGAGCCAAGGAACGAATCAAGAAGACATTTGAATGTGGGATCAGTACCAACACACCCTCCGGTTTCAGAAGATTATCCTGCATGGTTCAGAAATTTAACCTTCGATGTTCAACCTCAATCGAATATATCAACGTCTAAATTGAATCCATTCAATATTCCGGATAGAAACAGGACTTCTGAAAGAATACTTAGAATTAATAGTAAAATAATGGAACAAAAAATTAAATTCTCTGGGAGGTCCAATAAAGATGGGGAAGAATATTTAAGGTTACTGTTCGAGGTCATTCAACAATATGGACTTTCAGAGGAAGAAGTCTTTCAAGTTATTCCGGTTACCCTAGATACACCCGCGTTAGACTGGTTTAGAGCCGAAAAGAGTGAAATGGAAAGTTATGGGGATTTTATCGAGCAATTTCGCGAAAGATTTTCATATACCGATAATAAAACAGCGCTGTGGGAAGAAATTAGAACGCGTACACAAGGGCAGGGAGAACCATTGTCAGAATATCTGACCAACATTCAAGCTCTCTTCCTTCGTTTGGACCAAGATATACCAATCAGGGAACAAATGGAAGTAGCGTTCAAAAATCTTCATCCTAGAATAATGCCATTAATCGATAGAAGTAAGATTAATAACTACAGAGAATTCGTGAAACAAGGTCAAGAGATAGAGCTACGTACACAGTATATGTCCCAATACCTCCCACCACCCCCTCCGGATAAAGTTACAGTACCCAAAACTGCGTGGTCTCGATCGAGTGGTAGAAAAGCCTTGGGTTTATTAGCCGTAGAAGAAAATACTGGATTGAACGCCACAGACACTACCCAGGAAAGAAGTAATGTTATATTAAATAAAAATATACAGAAGAAGCCTAAACCAGCTAAGACACTGGCTACACAAACAGAAATTATTCCCCCTCCGGTAAATCCTCCGGTCATTCCTTCCGGAAACACAACTATTTGTTATAATTGCAAACAGCCGGGGCATTTTAGTCGGAATTGTCCATTACCAAGAAAACAGCAGAACTCTGCGACATATTATAACGTACCCCCCAATTATATTCCCCAACCAATGTATATGCCCCAACCCAATTATAATCCCAACCCAAATTATAATCCCCAATTAAATTATAATCCCAACACCAACTTCAATCCCAATATTAATTACAATCCAGATCCAAATTACAATCCAGACCCAAATTATAATCCCCAACATAATCCCAATGTTAATCCCCAGCCTAATTATATCCCCAATCAAAATTTTTCCCCAACTCCCAACAACGAACATAATCTGGGTAATAATGTACATTTTAGTAAAAAACCACCAAATAGTTACAACCAGGGAAACTGGTCTCGGGGACAGTAGATGCCGCAACTGATCCCCTAGTTTTTAATCAAATAAATAGAGCGGCCGTAATTAAAGTTACTCAAGAAATAAGTACGAGTACAGATGATTTGAATATTCCGGTAAAAAGAGAACCAATAGATGTTAAAACAAATTACGTGGGTGCCGCGTACGAATTAGAATCACCAAATGATACTGAGATCATTTCTACCCCTCAATTTTTAAAATTACTTGGAAAAGATTACGGGGATAATAGAAAGTTTACGTCGGTTATGCTGGGAAATGAAAAATTTAGAGCTCTAATTGATACTGGCGCCACGCGAACTTTTGTGGGACCATTATTTGGTAAATTAGTGAAAAAACACGTAATTAATGCTGGCGGTAAAATGAAAGTAGCTGATGGATCAGAAGTAGAACTACTTGGATGCGTAGTACTCAAATTAGAGGCTCATATGGAAAATTGTACGCTACCGGTCCGCGTGTGCAGCGCTTTATCGTATGACGTTGTATTGGGGATGGATTTCATCGCTGCTATGGGCGTGGAATTCAAAGGAAACTGTTGTACATGGAAAGGTGGTAGAGTTAAAATTGAGCCACAATCGAATATAGTTTACGCGCGCCCCCTCCGGATTGAAGAAAAGTTAATGTTAGCAGAAAATAGTCCGGATATAATCCCCCAGGAAATAGAATCACCCCGTATCGTTCATATTGCTCCTGATGTAGCTGATCGTCTACGCGCTACTTTCGCTAAATTAATCCCTCCGGAGCCCAAAATACTTAGAGTCACCCCTTATTTAAAACATAATATAGATGTACAGGGACATCCCCCCATCCGGCAAGGTACACGAAGATACGCCCCCCAAATATTAAAGATTGCACAAGAAGAGGTTGATAAAATGCTTGCTGAGGGCATTATAGAGCCTTCCCAGAGTCCATGGTGTAGTTGGCCGGTATTGCATAAAAAACCTAACGGAAAATATCGGTTTTGCATTGACTTTCGGAAAGTTAACGAAGTCACAAAACACGATTCCGTGCCAATGCAAAATCTAGACGAGTTATTGGACCAGCTGCAAGGGGCAGTATACATCTCGAAATTAGATTTATCTAATGCATTTTTTCATATTGAACTCGAAAACAGTTGTCGAGAGATTACGGCATTCGCAGTCCCAGGGAAAGGACTATATCAATTTAAACGTATGGCATTCGGTTTGAGAAATGGTCCGGCGTCCTTCCAAAGACTCACAGATAAAATTATCCCTCCGGATTGGTCCCCATACGTACGAAAGTACGTCGATGATTTCATAATTTTCACGCGAACATTAGATGAACACGTAACTTGGGTGAATCGCGTGATAGAAAAATTGACAGAAGCTAATTTGACGATAAACGCGGAAAAAAGCGAATTTCTGTGTGACCGGGTCACATTTCTCGGTTATAAGATTGATCAGAACGGTTTGTCGCCAGATAGAGATAGAATCGCCCCTATTTTGGATTATCCCGCCCCTACGGATGTTAAAGGAATTCAAAGATTTTTAGGTGCTGCTGGGTGGTACGCGAGATTTTTACCGTCGCTATCGGAAGATAAAATTCCACTTTTAAAATTAGTTAAAAAGGGAGTAGCTTGGGAATGGGGCGCAGAGCAACAATCTGCGTTCGAGAAAATTAAAAAATCCCTTACGGAAGCTCCGGTTTTAGCCCGTCCGGATTTTACTAAACCCTTTACCCTCCAAACAGACGCCAGTGACTGGGCACTGGGCGCTGTTTTAACCCAAGCAGGGGAATTTGGCTCAGATGCCGAAAACAAGACGTTGAGTATAGGTAGCGAACACCCGATCTGTTACGCGAGTCGCGTTTTAACTCCAGCTGAAATAAATTATACCGTGACCGAGAAGGAATGTTTAGCCGTACTATGGGCGGTGGAAAAGTTTAGACCGTATATTGAGGGAAGCAAATTTCAGGTCATCACCGATCATAGTAGTTTAAGATGGTTAAAAAACCTTAAAAACCCCTCCGGTAGGTTGGCAAGATGGTCAATGGCGTTGCAAGCCCATGAGATCACAGTAGTTCATAGGAAAGGCTCACTTCACGTGGTGCCAGATGCACTTTCACGCGTAACAGAAGAGAAATTGGACGCTTTGGAAGTCATGACTACTACTGACGATACTTGGTTCAGGAAAAGAAAGTATGAAGTGCATGAATATCCGGATAAATACCCCGATTGGAAGATTGAAGAAGAACAACTTTATCACAGTCGTCCCAATATGCAAATAGACCCCACCCTTCCGGATTTAAATCAGTGGAAATTAGTATTGCCCGTCGAGGCTAGAAAAAAAGTGATGGAAGATGCTCACTGCCCACCCCAATCCGGTCACTACGGTATAGATAAAACATATCATAGAGTCGCCCAAGAGTTTTATTGGCCAGGGTTTTATCAAGACGTGGTTACCTTCGTGAGACAATGCCCAGAGTGCCAACGTTTCAAACCAAGTCAGCGTGGCCCAATGGGATTAATGAGGGAACGCACAGTAGAAGGTCCGTGGTCAATCGTGGCAGCCGATATAATGGGTCCATTTCCACCGAGTAAAGCTCAAAAGAAATACTTATTAGTTTTCCAAGATTACTTTACCAAATACGTGGAAATGAAGGCTCTAACCAAAGCAGATGCGCGGTCAATATGGAAAGCTACTGAAGAATTAATCGTGAATCGATGGGGTAAGCCCCAATTTTTCTTGACGGACCACGGAACAGAATTCGTAGGAAAAAACTTGGTAGACCGCTTGAAAGAATCCGGTATAAAGCACATAACATCTCCCCCATATCACCCCCAGTCCAATCCGGTTGAAAGAGTAAATAGAACCCTCCGGCCCATGCTAGGTATTTATATTCAAGATAGCCATCGCGATTGGGACAAGCACTTGAACGAGTTAACATTCGCCATCAACACTGCTGTCCAATCAACTACAGGAGTATCCCCAGCTTTTTTGAATATGGGTAGAAACCCTAAGCCCGTAGTCAACGTGAGAAATGAGATTGAAAATCCGGAAGTAATTGAACCTAGTGACCCATTAGCGTGGAAAGAAAGGATGATCCGGTTAAGATTGTTGCAGGATTTAGTACAAAAGCATCTCGGCACAGCTCAGATTAAACAATCGGGATACTATAATCGGGGAAGGCGAGATATCCGGTTTAAAATAGGTGATAGGGTAATGAAGAAAAATCGAAAACTATCTCAAGCCGCACAGAATTACATGGCCAAGCTAGGTCCTCGATTTATCGGTCCTTTCACCATTACTCGCGTGATCTCTCCCGTAATGTACGAACTGACTGACGATGACGGCAACGTAATAGAAAAATGCCACATAAACGATCTAAAACCCTACCTTCCGGGTAATATTTTACAGGAGGAGAAGCAGAGCAATGAGGAAGAGCTGCGCCCGATACCGGGGCCCTCCTCGTCCCCATTACATTCCGGTGATGGGCGAGGTAGGGAGCCCGTGCTGCCCCTTCACGGAGCAACGAGAGGAGGAGGAGGAAAGGTTGGAGAGAGAACGGCTCAGGGAGAAAGCCCTGAAAGAAGAGCAGGAGCGGAGGGAACTGAGAATGAAAGAGTTAGAGAGAAAGGAAGTGGAGCGCATTCAAGCGAACCTAAGAAAGAGAAGAGTAGAGACTCTAAAGAAAAAGGAGAAGCCTCCCAAGAAACGATCCCCTCCGGCACCCCCAAACTCCCCCATCAAGTCTCCGGTAACAAAAAACTCCCCCATCAAACAAAAAACCCTATCCCCCATCCCTTCAACCTCAACTACCCCCTCAATCCCCCCTCCACCCAAATCCCAAACCTCCCAGCCCCTTACGCCCTTCGTTCCCAAGGCTCTCCCCATAACCCTACCTCTACCCAAACACTCCGGTCCCCGTTTCCAAATCCCCATGACACCCCCTATAGCCCCCCTCACCTTAGACCCAGGCGCGGAAGAACGAATAGCTAAGCGAGTAGCTGAACTCCTCTCCCAACGCTCCCAATCCCAATCCCAAACCCAATTACCCAGCACTAGCTACGCCAGTGTAACCCAACATCCAATCCCTACCCCTCCGGCTCAACCCACGAAAATGAGACCCCGTTTCCCCGAATTATCCTCCCAAACCATCACTACCCAATCCCATTCCAATCTTCCCGATCCAGAATCCGTTCCCCTGAACTAGTTAACGTCGTTAAAAAACATTCCCTTTCCGCCGCAAATACCGTCCCTTCCCCACTTCCCGCCCCAGTCCCACTAATGTCCCTAAAAATCCCCAAACCTGCAAACATACCACCCCCTACCCTTCCGGAGGATGATACCCCGAGACCACGTCATGGACCCCGACCTACGGTAGTGCCAAATTTGCAGAGAGTTGGTGGAGATATTTGCTGGAGATGTGGACATCTCGGTCACTCTCATCGGGCGTGCAATGCGCCAAAGAAATGGCGCTACTGTTACATTTGTGGATGGAAAGATATGGATGTTTCAACGTGCCCACAATGCAAAGAATCGTGGCGCCGTATTCAACACCCCGAGTGAAGCAGGCACCTTCTGTGCAAAATGTATGAAAAGAGAAGAGAAAATTCACAAATGGCATCCCTACGGCTAGTTACACCCTACGGAAATATATCAAAGAAACCCAAAAAATATTTACCCTGATCAAAATTCCCTACGGCTAGTTACATCCTACGGCAGTAATTCACAAAAAACCAAAAATTGACCCAGTATTAGTAGATTTAATGTCAAAAGTATCGCTCAAGTCAATACCTCAAATAATTGTGATTAAAATTAAAACGTACAAGACTGATTACTGACTAATGAACAAATCAATAAATAGATAATATAAAAATATAGAGTCAAGTATGTTTATTTATGTTAATAACAATGGAAATGATAGATGGTATGGACGGATGAGTGAGCGCTGAGGTCGACTGAGCATATATCCGTTGAGGATATATGTTCAGTCTAAGTGGGGTCATGTTGTGATGTGGTGACTTTTTATTCATCACATTTGTAGAGATAAAAATACGTCGCGCTGTGGAGAACAAAATAAAATAGTATTAGTTCATAAGAAATGATGTATGTATTGAATGAATGAATGTAACAACACCAAACATGAGGACATCCATAGCGACGACCATCACCAGTTATGTACATGGAACAACATCAACCACAACCAGGCTCACTTCCATTGGAACAACGAATTATCACATGAACAAATAAATCCGGATAAATCAACGTCCAAATAAATTGACGTAATGTTGAACAAATGAACGACTAATCATGAACAAATATCGTTCACCATACCAAAAGTCATGGACCAGTCACATAACCATACTTTTGGTTGTCAATAAAATATATCGATAAAATAGTCGATAAAATAAAATATTCACATGGTATGAAATGTACGAGAGAGATGGCGCCCCAATTTTGGGCCAGCAATGAAACCGCCATCATGCAAATTCCGGCACCAAATTCAAACTACAAATAAACTATCCAATGGGAAATTCGGCATTTGAATTATCGCCAATCAAATTAATTACGTAATATAATAGTAATTAATTTGACTTTGTATTATTAACTGAGCAACGTGGTCATGGTTGAACGAAGGAGACGACGGAAGCGGCCATTGAACTTCACTTCCACGGAGGACCTCGTGCGTACAGGTTGTGTGAGGATAGAGTGTGTGAGAAAAGCGTGCAAAGTATATTGCGTATTAGTTGAAAATATTGTAACGTGAGAATAATCGTGTGCATTTTTGCGGTGAGTAAGATACGCGTAATCTGGCAGGCGATTGAGTCGAGAGGAGACAAGAGAGAGATAGTTTTTGTGTGAGTAAAAATATTATTGAACGGCTTAGTACGTGATCAATCGATCATCCACTTTGATTGACACGTGGTGGGCCGCCATTGTTGGTATTACATATTATCGAGCCACAGCGCGACGCGATATCGTTAGATTGTAAGTAATAAATATTAAGATTTCGTTACATTGTAATTCCGGTTAGTCATTTAAATAATAAATGAGAAATAATGTTAGATTGTTAATTGAAAAATATTGTCGTATCGCCGTAGACCCGTCATTACCGCGACCTATATTAAATAAGTATTGAAACGTTTGTTCACAGTTATTTGAACCATTATTATTTGCCATTAAAGGCGTTTTTCTTTCATTCATATCCTATATTTGGTTTAATAATAAACTATATAATTATTTGTTAATATTATTAAATACGCGAGTCGGTTTATCATTTATTTATAGATTCCCCCGAAATCTTAGACCATTTCAGGTCATCGGGGTGGCATCCCTTTTTTCAAGGACAACACCATTTTCAAGGTAAATTTGAGTGCGTCTCTGTTTTTGACGAATCGGCAGGACGCATCTCACACAATATATCGTCCACATAGCTTATGCAGTATATCTATAGCGCATGAGAAAATGTTTTAAATCGATGTGTGGTATAGGGCTAGTATATCTATAGCGTGCCGGAGATTTCTTTAAGCGACGCGTGGCATAAGAATGTTATATCTATAGCGTGCCGGAGATTTCTTTTAGGTGACGCGTGGCATAAGAATGTTATATCTATAGCGCGCGACATAGGCAATGCGTATAGTAGTTTATTCATTCTGCATAAACAATGGTTGTTGTGCACGCAGAATTGGAGTATGAGAGACTATGGTGGGAAAATTTGATAACATTCGCCGCTGATATAGTGGCGAATGAAGATTTTCGATGTTTATTATCTAATTTAAAGTAATGAAAAACTCAAATTTTTTAATATTATCGAAAATTTTTTTCTTTATTTTTGAAAATATTATTTGTCATTGAATATTTATGATTACAATTTATTATTTTTTTCTTATTCTTATTCTCCATACAGGAAGCTACAAGTTCTATGATGTTGTTTGTCCGATTTAACCTTCAGAAAAGTATTGCATGCGCATAATTTACTGATGGTTATGACTCATGTGTGTTATCAATAGGGTGGTTTCAGATTACCACGCTTCGGGTTTTCCACGAAAAAATAGCGGCTACAAGTTCTTTGATGATATTTAACCTTCAACTTCCCTCTCTTTTGGATTTTGCTCTTGTATAAATAGTGAAGGTGGTTAAAGTCGGGATATCATTCTACTTGCAGATTTTGTGAAAGTATAATAGCTCATTCGAAAAAGTGTTAGTGAATAATGTATGACAAGAAGATTTCCGAGAATCTCATCGAATCGATGAAAAGTGCCTATGAAGCACTTCTCTCGATTAATTCTGATACAACAAATGATTCGTTGATTACCACTTGGGAATGGATCAGTAATGAAAATATTCAGTGTTTAAATAGACTTTTGACATCGGTACACCTGACTGTGGATGAGAAATCCCACATATTGACAACTATTGCGCATCTCAAATCATTAAGTGTAAAATTCCGCGAGCACCAACGAAACCACCGCCAGACCAATATGGTTGATTGTAATATTGGAATTAATGATAATCGTATTCAATGGGATGACATTGAAACACCATTCAATAGCCGAATTAAAACTGGCATCATTACAAATCTACAGCACATAGATTTATCAACATTTTTATCGGACGCTAAACAAATGATAATTGATAAAGTGAAACCAATATTGCAAAATGATGGACATGTTAAATTGAATGTTGTATTAGCATGTCGTTATAAAAAGAATTAAGAATGGTGAATCAATTGAAGAAATTATTTATTTTGATACGAAAAATACACCAACTATCCCATCAACTAATATGAATAGATGGTTTCAATGAAAATGTTGGTGAACATCTTTTGAAAACAGTGGAAAGAGTTTTAAAGAAAGTAATTCAGGATGGCCAATGTATGAAACGATTGATTTAATTGTGAATATCAATCAATACGTTTTTCATTTAAAAGGGTGAATTATCAACATGGGACGGATCTACCGAGTGATATTAAATTTGAAGAAAGCTGTTGTGAACATCAAGAATGATGATAAATTTTGTTTTTGTGGGCACTGACAGCAGCACTTTATCCAGCTTCCTGAAACCAAGAGAGAATGTCATCTTATCCATATTTCTGTGCAGTGAATTTCAACTATGAATAATTTATCAGTAAAAATGTTTACGGTATCGAAAGACTATTATAATAAACAGAAAAAGTGAAAATTACTACATATTATATAATTGAATATGTCAATACGAATGGTAAGGCGGTGATTCACTTGCTCATGGTTGCAAGTAATATCGAAATTGATAATGACAAATCAGAAAAAGTATATCATTCCAAATTGATTCGAAATCTTTCGCGTTTTAGTATCAGCATAAAATATCTAAAAACATAAATGCATAGTTGTTCACTTGAGACCGATGTTTGTACCACTCACAATATGAAGGGTAAGTTATCAATTTACTTGCTTATGGTTGCAAGCAATGTTGAAATTGAAAATGGCAAAAATCAGAAAAAGTATACCTATTCGCATTGATTCGAAATCTTTTCGCATTTTAGTATCATCACAAATATCTAAACATAATCCACAATTGTTCATTTGCGACCGATGTAAGTACCACTTGAGTGACACTAACATCGGTCACAAGTGAACAACTGCGCATTATGTTTTAGATATTTTTTGTACTGTTACCAAATGCGAAAAGATTTCAAATCAATGCGAATAGGTATACTTTTTCTGATTTTTGCCATTTTCAATTTCAACATTGCTTGCAACCATAAGCAAGTAAATTGATAACTTACCCTTCATATTGTGAGTGACATAAACATCGGTCTCAAGTGAACAGCTGCGCATTATGTTTTGCATATTTTGTGCTGATACCAAATGCGAAAAGATTTCGAATCAATTCGGAATGATATAC
>OW445482.1:12076795-12104155 GCA_918226075.1 Microctonus brassicae
ATATAATAAATATAAAGGAAGGTGGAGCAAAATGGTCTACTTTGTTGAAAATGTCACAAAAATAATTTATTCTTTATTCATTGTGATATTTTTCGTTTTATAATTACTAATTTAATGACTTCAGGAAATAGATGAAACCACAATTTGGTATAAATATTAAATATTATACTTATCATAAATTTTAAGAATTAAACAGTCTCTAATTTTTTTTTTAATTTATAATTGTCTTCAATATTCTATCTTTCATTTTATTCATTATTTAATTTACATATTAAATTATTGAAGCGATATCTAAATCAAATTTTATACTATATGGGAAATTTTATAGTTTATATTTTAACGTTAAAAAAAAAAATATGCACATACATGTGTCTAAATTTTAAATTAAAACTGTAACAAATTGCGATGTTCAGAAAACATTGATATTTTTTGAATGTGACTATTAAATGTTTAATAGACAATTAATTTATCAATATTGCTTAATCATTTCGATTATACTTGAAAATACGACAATAATATTATAATATCGATAATGAAAATTAATATTTCATGAGAAGCCGCATTGAAAACTTTTTATTTACATTGAACATCACTACTGGTTTTCGAAATATTATTTATACATTGCTGAATAAAATTCCTTTTTGATAATTCATTCAGCACACACATGCAATAGCACACAAAAGAATAAATAAATATAATCTATACAATGCAATATATATATATACAATGCAAATCATATAATATGTTATGTACAGTTTAATAATACATATATGATAAAGGCAGTTGGAAAATTAGCATAATTTCATTTGATCTATAATTAAAATGATCCGGCGCAATTGCAATTTAATATATGTATATGTATATTGGTATTGGTACTTATTGGCGAGCAAATGTAATAATTATTATTTGTTGGTTGAACGGACAAAAATATAAACAAACGACAGTGAACTCTTGTGCTTTTGTTTAATTCACCGGCTGTTAATTTTTTATCCTTATTCATACATACTATAGAAAATTTTTTGTAAAAGTCCACTCAAAATTTGTGTCAACTGTTTTTAATCCAGATTTTGTTTTAATTTATTTTTCAACTGTTTTTTAATTTGTTAATATTATATGAGAAAAATAGTATTTTAAACAAATATAAATATCTAAAGTATCTATATTATAAAAAATAATATTCTGGCAAATAATAATCGATGAATAAATTTTGGTAATTATCATTTTAATTATCAACAGAATTAGTGAAAGCTCCATTTTACTAACTGTATCATAAAATTTTTAATACCACAATTAAATATCAATAACACTAAATTATATAAAACTAATATTTGTCTAAATATCAATTTAATTTCTAATTTATTTCTTATATTCTTTTAAATGTCCATGGCACATACAATGAACAATGATATCTTCATTTTTTTTTTTTTTTTTTTTCTTTTTTTTGTAATTTTTCTGGCAGTTTATTCCAAATTCTGATACCATTCTTATGCCACGCATCGCCTAAAGAAATCTCGGGCACGCTATAGATATACTAGTCCTATATCACGCATCGATTTGAAAAATTCCAATCGAAACTTATTATATATATTCTGAAATAAAATAACCCGTTCGCCATTAATCGTAAAAAAATTTGGCAATTTTATATTTTGTTTTAGAGGACAATATAAAAAAATTGATCAATGCATAATATAATACAGTATAGCACAAGTGATAATAATTTTTGAATGTGAAGACACAGAGTGGTATTATTTACATATTTATTGTATTTTCCCCCTTTTAAATAATATTGAAGAAAAAGTATTTCAATATTTCTATCCATTTTTGTTCTATTAATAATTTTTGAAATTTATTAATGATGATAAAAAGTGAATTAAGATAAACTACATTGATCACAACTACTGGAAGGCACTGGTTGCAATTCTTGGCGACGTATTTTCTCTTATTTACATCCAACACAATTATGATCAACAGGATGTTGATGTTTCAAACAATAATTATTTCCACAATCATGACAATCCACATGTACTATCTCCTTTATTTTACATCTCTTACTCAAAAATGATTCACAAATACTTTTTATCTTAATGGAATGAAAAGTATATATGTATAATCCAAAAAGTTTTTATTATCTTCACACATTTGGAACACTAAGAGTTTTTATACTTTACTCCTCATCAGGGTCGGGATCATCAATTCCCGAATCAGCAGAAGATTCGAAATTCATGAACTGCCACTCTTGCTCTAACTCTAGAGGCGCCAAAGGTGGATAATAATTAACAAGGGGTGGACGAGGATCACCCTCGATCCTTACTCTCTTGTACCACCAGATTTTTGCAGCATTGCAAATAGACAATGCAGCTTCAGTATTGTTGATATTTAAAACTAGCCCTTCATAGGAGCCATGTCGATCTTCATAATCCTCAGTCATGTTGTATATGTCGATTAGCAGATCTTCATAAAATATATTCATACCCAACCATTCTAATGGGATGTACATTATATATGGGATTACCATTGCTGAATCCATTCTGAAAAAGATTTTTAATTGCTGATTGAATTATTATAATATTTGAAAATATAATTGTTGATTGAATTATTATATTTAAGAAATGATCATTCATACTTACATTTTTTCACCGATCACTAAACTTCAATATTTCTTATTCGTAAATCTGCAACTGCAATGATATTTCGGCTTTGACACCCTTACTATTTATACAAAGCAAAATGTGACGAGTGGGGTTAAATCCGTCAAAACATCATCAGAAAACTTGTAACCGCTATTTTCATGGAAATCACCAGAACAATGTGGTAATCCGAAACTCCATTGATAATAAATATGAGATCACATTTAGATGCAATGAAAGTAAATGAGAATAGTATATATGATACGTGAAAAAATAACTACGCAGTCCATTCATTAGCGACGCCATCATATCAGGAATGTAGGACTTATCATCTCTGCATCAATTGCTCAAAAAAAACATCGCCATCAAAAAGCTTATAGCCACTCTTTTTAATGTAAATAGATAAAAAGAGTGGTAATCTTAAACCATGATACAGGAAGAATGCAACCCTTTAAAAAATGTTTTTACCGCCAATTGCGCATAATATTACCCCACTTCTTCCTTCTATTGATGATGCCATCTAAATAATGATTACTAGGAATGCATGACTTGTTCTCTCAAAACCCCCATCAATAATAAAACGATAGGATTACATTTTTTAAAAATATGATACAAGATAAACATAAATGGCCTGAAATTGCGCATTATATTACTCCCTCATTGACGATGTCATCAACCAATTATGACTCGGGTAAATCGGCCAAACATCATCAAAGGACTTGTCACCGCTTTTTTTCCAGGAAAAAATAAACATTTGAATCGTTTCCTGTTTATAATATATGAGTCATCATCTTCTTGCTTGCATGTAAGTAGGAGTGGTAGGAGAAATAAGCACTATATAAAAAGAGAAAAAAATATTATTCGACTTCAGTTGCTTTTTGGGTTGTGACATCTTTGAATAGTAAAAACCGCTTCCTTGCAAATTTATTCGAAGGAGGAATAACATATATTACGAACATACATCACAATTCGTTGGCATAATTGTGAATTTATAATCCGTAAACCAGTAAAAAAAAAAATGGATTTTTCCAAATTGAATAAAGTTAGCCGATTGGAGAATTTTTTACCTACAAAACCATGGAATGAACTGAATGAGGAATCACATTATCGAGTGTCAACTATAAAAATTGTTAAAACTAAATTTGGTCAAAGCATCATTGCAACTATAAATGATGAATTCAAGGTGTTTCTGCCTAAAAGGATTGCAGAATTTTTATTGAAGGACGAACATTTGTATAAACAAATATTGGAAGCAGCAACTAATTTGAAACTTATTCTTCATTATATTGGTGGTAAATACCACAAATGTGAATTCTTGTATGGAGAATAAGAAAAAAATAATAAATTGTAATCATAAATATTCAATGACAAATAATATTTTCAAAAATAAAGAAAAAAATTTTCGATAATATTAAAAAGTTTGAGTTTTTCATTACTTTAAATTAGATAATAAACATCGAGAATCTTCATTCGCCACTATATCAGTGGTGAATGTTATCAAATTTTCCATCAGTCCCTCATAGTCCAATTCTACGTACACAACATCCATTGTTTATGCAGAATGAATAAACTACTACACGCATTGCCTATGCCGCGCGCTATAGATATAACATTCTTATGCCACACGTCGCCTAAAGAAATCTGGGGGCACGCTATAGATATACCTAGTCCTACACCGCACATCGATTTAAAAAATTCTCTCGCGCGCTATAGATATACTGCATAAGCTATGTGGGCGATATACTGGTATAGGATAAAAACATTAAAATGTGAATAATTTTAAATTTTTTATTGTAATCAATGACGATTGGGATTGTAATGTTCATGACACATACAATGAACAATGATATCTTCGTTTTTTTTTTTTTTTTTTTTTTTTTTTTTTTTTTTTTTTTTTTTTTTTTGTTAAATATGCAACGTCTTGAGGTTTTCATATCTTCAAGTCTCTCCTTCAATTGATTGACTCTGCATTCGAGTCTTTTTTCAATCCAACATTTTTGATTGTTTAAAGTTTTCAAATGAATGATGATACATAACACTGAACTTCCTATATTCATGATCGTGACAGCTAGTTATTTCAATATTCTCATCGATGGGTAACTCAAAAATTTTCAAAATTTATAATTGCACTAAGTTGAATGGATGATGAAAGAATTGTCTCACATCGAACGGTTGATACTTTACCATGGGCTATCGAAAACCTCACGATAATGTTGATGATGATGATGATGATGATGACGTGGAAATGTTATAGAATAAGATATTGCTGTAATATTTATTGGTATAGAGGAGAGAATGAATGATGTTGGTCCTCCCAGAAAACTATTGTATATGCATAATATATGTATTTACTGATAATGTGATGCTTCAAGTGCATTATCGGCGTATTCCTATGCTGCACGCCAACATCTTTCCTCCTTTTTGCACGTAGACTTTACCGCGAAGCCCAAGCAAGTTGTTCTCGTTCACTCAGGGGTAATCGTAAAGATGCATCAGCAATGTTGAGTGAACGAGAACAACTTGCTTGGTCTTCGCGGCAAAGTTTACGTGCAGCACAGGAAGATGCAAGTCGTACACATAAAAATATGAAAGCCAACTGAATAGTTTACATGAAAAATCATGAGTTCTTATAGGATGTCCCCCACTCCTCGTCGAGAGCAAAATGTAAAGAGTGGGGAATTGAAGGTCAAATTGAAAAATCATGAGTTCTTATAGGATGGCCCCACTCCTCACCGTGAGCAAAATGCAAAGAGTGGGGAGTTGAAGGTCAAATATCATCAAAGAACTTGTAGCCGCTATTTTTTCGTGGAAAACCCGAAGCGTGGTAATCTGAAACCACCCTATTGATAACACACATGAGTCATAACCATCAGTAAATTATGCGCATGCAATACTTTTCTGAAGGTTAAATCGGACAAACAACATCATAGAACTTGTAGCTTCCTGTATGGAGAATAAGAATAAGAAAAAAATAATAAATTGTAATCATAAATATTCAATGACAAATAATATTTTCAAAAATAAAGAAAAAAATTTTCGATAATATTAAAAAATTTGAGTTTTTCATTACTTTAAATTAGATAATAAACATCGAAAATCTTCATTCGCCACTATATCAGCGGCGAATGTTATCAAATTTTCCCACCATAGTCTCTCATACTCCAATTCTGCGTGCACAACAACCATTGTTTATGCAGAATGAATAAACTACTATACGCATTGCCTATGTCGCGCGCTATAGATATAACATTCTTATGCCACGCGTCACCTAAAAGAAATCTCCGGCACGCTATAGATATAACATTCTTATGCCACGCGTCGCTTAAAGAAATCTCCGGCACGCTATAGATATACTAGCCCTATACCACACATCGATTTAAAACATTTTCTCATGCGCTATAGATATACTGCATAAGCTATGTGGACGATATATTGATATAGGATAAAAACATTAGAATGTGAATAATTTTTAATTTTATTGTAATCAATGATGATTGGGATTATAATGTTCATGACACATACAATGAGCCATGATATCTTCGTTTTTGCGCATACAATAGTTTTTTTCTGAAGGTCAAATCGGACCAACAACATCAAAGTACTTTTAGCCGCTATTTCGTGGAAAAACCGAAGCGTGGTAATCTGAAACCTCACTCTATTGATAACACACATGAGTCATAACCATCAGTAAAAATTATGCGCATACAATAGTTTAATCTGAAGGTCAAACAACATCAAAGAACTTGTTGCCGCTCTTTTTTTCGTTGAAAAACACATGAGTAATCAAAGTGCGCAGTTGAGTGGTTGGTAAGGTAGACAACAACCCCGGGGTTTACCATCCGCAGGTAAGGTAGGCACCATCATGGGGATGGTAGAGAACCAGTGATGGTAAAGCAGAACTCCCTCCCCCTCTGTCCCTCTCCTCCTCTCACCACCCTTTTACAGTACAGATTCCCCCCGATGGTAAAGCAGATTGGGCCCCTCCCCTCCCCTATTATGTAATAGCTTGGAACAGAACCCCTAGTGGCGCCTCTAGCGGATTAGTTTTGGGCCAGAACCCGCCTTATTTTACTACTTATGATAGCATTCAAATCTGTATTTGCCCTTGTGAGAATTAATTCATGCTTTGCATTCACAATAATTTTTCGATAATCTTTAGCAAATCCCAACAATAAATTGAGTGGGATAGATATATCAAAATAGCCTTGATCATCAATTATTTTATCACCATCTTCATGCAACCATCCTGCATTTTCCAACAGATAACTTTTCTCACATTGAAATGATGTATATCCTTTCATCAATGTTGTCACACCTACATTTTTGCTCCGATCAATTTCAACATCATTCAATTCATAACGTATTTCTTCGAATAGATGACATATAGCCATATTCACTAGAGATGTAGTTGCAACTGCAGTGTGAGCGTCATTATTTTTCGTCAATCTCCCACAGATGTGTAATGAGCTTTTGCTTGGTAATAAACACAAATCTTGATGTTGCACCGCTATACGAATTTCATCATTATTATTGTAGGTTGCTGATGCAAATGGTTGATGACCATGAATTTCATAATGTGCAATAGATTCATCGAAGATAATGGCTTTGTTTATTGCTAAGATTTTCTCCATGGTAATAGACATACGAAGCAGAAACAGCAGAATTTCATTGTTCTCCACGTATTTTCAGACCGAGACTCTTCAATAGTAGGATGTTCCGATGTGTTAGTACTCCGCTTGGTATGCGACGACTGATGGGTTTTCGACATGTCACTACACTTTTATAATCACCACCATATACTGTTGATGGATCGATGGGTCGATTTACATGGGTCGATTCACCACTGCTTCCTCCTCCTCTGTATTATACACTATACCCATCACTTCATCGACTTTAAATGTAATCTTATTGTTATCACTTCTCCACGAAAATTCACTAATTGTCCATCTTGATCAACAATTCGTAGTTGCAAATGATGTATTGTCTAAACGGTGATTGGCATGTAAATGACGTGTGATGGCACTTCTATGATCTTATATCCTGGTGGAACCGCTGGGAAAAATTCATGAATTGTATGAACTCGGTGCCCATTAATGTATGCCCCTGTAGTTATATTACACTCAACGCGAAGTGCATTGACTTTAAGTATAGACACTGGTAAGTCAGATTCATGAATAGAGCCTGATTCAAGTATACGTGGCTTGAATCCTAGTAATCGTCCAATGGAATCCTCAGGAATAAAATTTATAGGAACATTACACTGAACCTCACAACACAATTCATTATTATTAGGTTTAAGTGAAAATGATATGTTTGGTAGTGTTTTCTGTATATAACTTTCAATATCTTCGATTTCATAGCTACCAGTTGGAATGATTGTTGCATTTTCACCTCCAACTATGTCAAATTTGTTGTTGGTTTCATCAATATTAGGGATGGCATTGAAAGTTAACAGTTCAATAAGCCCCAATACATATGTTTTACTTGATGAGAGTTCAATTGGTGGAAAGTATTGAGCCTCGATAATGGAGGATCTCCCCGACACCGTCAATGTCAATGAATCATTCATGACTGATATTCAATCTCAATATGGATATACATTTATAGCTGTTTAGTTAAAAATTTCAAGCATAAATGTCCGCATATCACCGTGTTATAGTCTTGATATTTCCTATAGTTATATTTCACCCTACCAACATCGAGATATTTCATAAGATCTTGAGTTGGTTGTAAATTACCAAAGCTGTCAAAATATGTCACATCATTGTGTTTCTTTTCATATGCCACCCAATGTGTACCTGGGCCATCTCTATCATCTAGATTCACTATTGCCGTCTCAAATTTTCGTGGACCATTCATTGGTAAATTATTTCGCATGAAGACACCACAAAAATGCGGAATTTTCATGATATGAGCATATTTTACACGATCAGCGTCAGTTAAAGCTCGATGTGGTAGGTCTACATGTTTTTTGTCGGTCGCAAGTACAGACCTAAACCCTGCTTATATAGCTTCAAATACATTCCTTTACCCACTATAATATCCTTTATTTTAATATTGTGTCGTTTTCTTTCTTCCAATTCACGTTTCACTGCAGCTGTATCATTCACTGCTTTTGCTGTAACAGCAGCACCACCCACTAAACTCTCAACAGCACTGAGTCCAGCAAACATGGGTATGAGAAATGGTAGAACACCACCTATTCTCGATGGGATTGGTAATATGCGTGATGATAAGCGTCCTTTACTCGACCCACCAGCTTTCTCGACAGCAGTACGCGCACCATCCAACGCAGATTTAACCATATCACGACCACCAGAGTGCATAGATTTTTTTGCCTCTTTCACTATTTGTTTGAATGATATCATAGGATTTTTTATCATTTTTTTCACATTCCTTTTCACTCGCTTCTTCCTCCTCACCATGCCTGCACCAAATTTCGATTTCACATTCATGATTATATTTACACTCCAAGCTACGGCTTTTTCACCAATGCTCGCGTCTTTAGCATTAATGCGTTCCCAAGCTTCCTTTGCAAGTACTCTATCAGCTTTATTTCTTTTCGATAATATTATTTGGATATTTTGCATAAGCAATATCGTGATCTTTGCATGCAGTATCAAGAGAGTTGATTCCAGGATCTCCACGCGCTAATCTTTTTGATAATTTTGTACCCGGTCCACAGTATTGGTAACCTGGAACGTGTAGCTCTATCGGAAGTTTGTTGATTATATTGTTCACAAGACCATCACCGCAAACACCATACCCAGACAACTGACTGCATGAATAGTTATACAACAACTGTCGAACGTTTGCCAATCGTTTAGCTTTTATATCTAATGTCATCAAACATATAAAAGGTATTACAAATATCCATAAATAGTTAGTTGTAATCACAATGACGCGAGAGAAACAACCAACTAAGGTTAAATTTCATAAACAAACAACAACATTACCAATTGCGAATATTGATGAACAAATTCTTCATAATAAAAACATGAAAAAGCGTCATGGGAATCTATTACCTAACACTATACGAGCCATTTTTTGTGGTCCATCGAATTGTGGCAAGACCAACGCACTCTTGGCACTTATTACTCATTCTAATGGTTTGAGATTTGAGAATGTTTATCTCTATTCAAAGTCGCTCAATCAACCAAAATATAAATACTTGGAGAATGTATTAAAGCACGCTGAAGACATTGGATATTTTCCATTCAGTGATAACGCGGTGGTAGTCAAACCGGAAGATGCTAAACCCAATTCCATTATGATTTTCGATGATGTTGCGTGTGAGAAGCAAGATAGCATCAGAGCTTTCTTTTGCATGGGTCGACATAGATAGATAGATAGATAGATAGAGACATGGATTTTATTATGCCCTAGCCATACCCGAGTAAAAATGAAGAGGTCTCCACAAGGCGCTGAAGAGGTCCAAACACATTAAGAGGTCTTTAGAAGGTCTCCACAAGGGGCCAACACATTTGTGAATTTGAAATAAATTTAGGTGATCGCTTTCAGGTCGACACAAGGCGCCAACAGAGTAATTTTAACATTATAACCCTACGCAGGTAGACAGAAGGTTTCAACAGATTAAGTGAAATCCTGTGATAAAAATCATTTCAGTGAACTGAAATGTCGGCGCTATGTGAGCCCCTTGTGGGCGCCTTTGCGCTCAACGGGTCTCTACAACCGATTTTGGCCCTATGTGGGCCCCTTGTGGGCCCCACCTGTAGACAAATTCTAAGTCCATTTATTTTTTGGACTTAGAAATATTTCTCAGTGTAAGAAAAATTTCAAAGTCCCTAAAGTTAAAGAACTTGAAATTTGTTCAAAAATATTTTACAATGTTAAAAAAATTTTCAAGTCCATAAATGAATGGACAAAAATATTTTACAGCTGCGAAAAATTTCGGAGCATAATTTCCTCTTGGATTTAGAAATTATGATGTCACTCTGTTATCCATACAGACATGTACAAATACACAGCTGTAATCTTCAATTTTCAATTAGGTAGGTAACATTATTATTTTCAAATAAATCATCATATAAATAATATGCATTGAAGTGTAAACATATATTATGGTCATTATAGTGTATTTTATTCAAATTCAGCAGAATTAATTGGTTCACAAATATCTATATATCTTCACCAACAGGTACCGAATAGCAAACATCCTTAACGTTATCAACCGTGATTAATTCTAAATTATTATTTGTGCCGAAAATTTTTTTCATATAACTTAAACTATCTCTATGTTCATTAGCGACCGGAATTGTAACGAATTTTTTTTCTATCAATATAAATACTTTTTCATTACAATGACGAGGATCACAACGGACTGTGCAGTTGCAAATTTTCAAAAGAAATTTGACAAACCCATATTCCATTTCCGACGTCCTCATGAAACTTATACAATAAGAAGAAAAAGAAGATATTTCATTGTATTTTTGGGTGTAAATGACACGATGTTCTTTTCTTAAACGATTAAAAATTTCGATGTTTGGTGGTAAATTTAACCCTGCTTTTTGAAACGCATCATGTATCACTCTAGGAATATCCTTCAAAGCGATTTTTTTACCTAAAGCATAAATTTTCATGCCGAACTCATAAATTTGAGAGTTGTGTCTGCGCGTGGACAACAAACTTCTGCAAAACTTTTTAACATTTGAATTATCATTGAGACTATCTATCAGCATTGGCAGGTTAATATGATAACATATTTTTAAATGTATCTGTAATCCTGTGTCACGTCTTCTGCTTAATTTGTGGACGAATTTTCACTACGCGCATTTTTCTTTTCTTTAGTCATATCTTTAGTCGGTACCATAAATCAGGCCCCAAATTGGAAAAGCCTGTACTTTTAAGAGTTGATATCGATCTCGATGAGGACGCATTCCAGATTTTATGACTTTTCACAAGAACTCAATGACTCACAGGATGCGCTAATAGATTTTTCTAATACGCATTAGGTCACGGAAAATGGAATGCGTCGATAAGGGCAATCGATGGGTCCGTCGCCAACGCTAAGTGCATATGTGCGTTAAATTCATGATAACGCGAAATTTATTTGTCTACATTCCAACCTAAAAGTCACACACTCCCTACCAAAAAATGCTCTAGTTTGAGGGATATATAAACCCCTTGATCGTAGCAGCGTTTGTCTCAGTTTCAGTCTTAGTTTCAATCCAGTCCGGTCAGTCTGATTATTACCGAACGTAGTACAGACAAATAACAACGAATTTGTTATAGACACGGTCGCAGACCCGCGAGAAAGTCTGCATCGATCCAGAATCGGAAGTCAATCAGCCTTGCGTAAAACAATAACTAACTTGGTCTCATCTACCGAACGTAGTTAGCCCAAGTCCAAATAGTAAAAATTAGATTGATCTACCGAACGTAATTCAGTTAAATATAGTAATAGTCGCGTTAACGGCAGTGGACCCGCGAAGTGCCTACATTTGATCGAACATCAATTAGAGTCACGTTATATAAATATAAAACTCTCCAGCACTATAAGAAGAAGGCTGAGAGTAATAAAATAAACTATCAAATAAATTGTCGTCTTTGTGACAAGTGAAATCGAGTATTGTTTAGCCTAAATTCAGTTCGCTACGTGAATCCACGTATAATCATAAGAAGTGGCACTACCCCACAGCGCCAGTACTTGGTAAGACTATAATTGTATTTTATCATGTATGTATTTTAATTTTTCTTTATTGCATCAATATACATAACACTGTCTTTAACCATTCTTTATTATTTACATCCTATTCCCATATATAATAATAGAAATAGAAAACGAGGACTCTCGAGGCCTTGGTGAACAAACTACCTGCTCCTTGACCCTCTACTCCCTATACCTACAAGCCACGCGGGTTGTCATTAGACAAGGGAGGAGAAACAAGCACATACCGCTCGGTGCAAGTAACTCAATATAAAATATAAAAGAGGGTTATCATTTCAATAAAAGGCGTCCAACTCCGGACGTCACACCTGCATAAGTCGTATCATTTATATATTTCAATGTTCGACCAAGAAGATTTTCGAAGGGAAAACATGAAATAACCCATAATGGTCCTAAATCTTGAACAACTTGTGATAAATGAAGAAGTGAGTGGATATTAAATGTCATATAACGACGACCGTACAAAGTTTCGCATTGTTCCACAAATTTAAAAAGTTTGGCATTCGCAACACTTATCATTTCTGATGAAATACTACTTCGCGAAAGCAAATGAATCGCATCGACAAGAAGTAAATAATGATAGAAATACTGATTTTCAATTATTCCTTTCAGTACCGGGATGAAGTAAAAAAAAAACCACTGCTTCCATTCGCTTGCTTTCCAATGATGGAAGTGTGCACTAATTGACCGTGGTTTTCGTGGTACAAATGATGGCGGTTTAATAAGTGCTAGGCGAGCATCAATTATATTTAAGTATTTATGAAGGGAAAAAGGTTTATGTTTTTCTGATGCATTGAACCATAGCGAAGCGAATGTTTTCGTGACGCCAAGAAAAATGTTATGCATCGGATCGACAGAAGTGCCACGGATGGGGTCAGACATCATATTGAATAACGGCGACAATGATTTGATGCCATATGTTTCCATTTCCTCCGCGTCCGGATCATCACCAATTCCAAGAGTAATTGCGCGTGCTGTCGTAACATGTTCATCTCTTGTTCTCAATTCAATATTTTTATTGAACGGGTATATGTGAACTGTAGCATTGCTGTAATCATTGACTTTGATCCTTTCTCCACGAGTCTTGCATCTCGTGCATCCATAATATCCATTAAATCTTACGTGGCACAAAAAATCGGATCGTGCTGGGGCATCACCAGTTCCACATAACAAAATTCCTTTTACGTGTCTAACTTCATTCCTACTCGGAATTATAACGTCAAATCCACGATGTAAATCCACAAGTTGAGAATACAACGGCGCCAAAAAAAGGTGAACTAGGGGATCGCTTTGTCCAAACCATATCGCGGATGTTAAAATGTTGTTGTGGAACACCCTTTTTTTATACGGTAACTCATTTATTATTAAATTAAAAAGCCAAACACTGTATTTTCTTGATTTGTATACTGGTGCTCCATCTGTATACCACATGAAGGACAGATTATTTTTGTTGCTCAATATTTTTTGGTGTTCACTGGCGTCCCGGTACAGCTGTCCATCATATATATCTTCAATATTATTTTTATTCATTTTTCGTGAAGGACTGAAGCGATAATCTAAGTCATCCACGAAATCGTTTCTCATATACATGCTTTGAAGTTGAGGAATAATTGGAATTTCTAGAAAATAGCTTTTCTGTGACGCGTCTGGGCAACCACATGACGAGTCGTTGTTTTCCAGTGCTGTAGAGCAACTTGCGCAATAATGATGTTTCTTCATTGGTGTTTTCAAATTGCTAAAATATTTCCAGAATTTGTAAACAGTGTTATTGAAGTGCTGCCATGGTGGAATGTGGAGAGCTATTAACTTTAAAATATGGTCCAAGCAAGTGCCTGTTATATTCTCTGTAAGTGCCAGAGTTAATATGCTGTGCATACTTTCGCCCACGGTAATCTGAGCACCATCGTACAACGGAATGTCCTCTTCATGCGGATTCGGAAGTTCATGTGCGTCAAATGCGTTTTCATCATCCATTTGAATACTATCAGTGTCATTCACATCATGTTCGCCATTAGATGATATGCTAGAAGTGTGTCTTCGTTAGTGCGTGTGTTATCATCATACATTGCATCCTCATATCTTTCGTCATTTTCATGATCTGCAGCTAATTCCTCTATTTGGTTGATGTTGGAAGTACTACAGGCGTTGGTAACATTACTTGACACTGCAATCCAATTAAAGACATTCATGAGATTTAATAACTTCTAGACACCAATAAACTACAGTCAAGTTCCAAAGGGAATTAAATAAATCGTGTGTACCTGGTAAATCTAGTAGAGCTTGAACGACAGAAGGAGCCTGAGGATTCCGTTGGAACCTAATATATACATATACATATATATATAAGTATATTTAAAGTATTATTAATGATTATGAGCTCGGTTGATTTATTTCAAATGAAAAACAAAATAAATACATTTGTTGATTCGAATAATAATAAATATTCATAAGATATGAACAATATTTTAATATTCTTACCGTCGATTTGTTTGTACTCCATTTTGTGCGTTTCGCATTGACTTCAAAATTTGCCATCTTCTCGTCCGGCCATATGTACTCAAATTTACTGATTTATTTATTTTTGGCATCCTAATGATTGCAAAATTATATAATAATATATATGTATATAAATTTAATTTCACCAAATGATCTGTACGTAAAACTTTTAAGTATACGAATGACTCTTTACTGTTACGTGCATAAAAACATACTGAACATTTTCGTCGCTATTTTCAGTACTAATGCCTCAGAATAGGTGGCGCGACCATCAAGTACGTCTGGGTTAAAGCTTAAAATTCTAGGTTACCACGAATCACATCGGAACACGCGGTATTTATACGCCATTTGCAGCTTTTCGACAGAAAATTTTCCAGCAAATTCTCAAGCACTTCTAATTTTTATCATTTGCTATCACATGAATAAATCAAATAAATACGTACTGATTTTTTGGCCGCAATCAAACGAATATTCCATAGAACGGGAAGACAAAGTGAAAAAAGTTATTAAGTTTAAGGTTTTGAAGCCTGGTTGGTGTGGTGAATTACCTTGGTTGGAAAAAAATTCAGTGGATATTTACGAAGCAAAAATTGTAGAAGTATCACGTAAGTATAAAAAAAAATTGTTTTGCAACAAGTGTGAGGAAAGGTTTGTAAATCAGAATAATTTTCTAACCTCAAAGGCATCATAAATTTCTTAGTAATGCGTGATTTTATCTGTAAAACTTAATATAATGTATGACTTATTAGGTAATTATAAGGTACTTATAAGTTAATGTCGAATCATAATTGCTTCCAGAATTGAATAAGAATTTTAAACTATCCACACAATTAAAATTGTTGCTATTAACTTCAACTTGAATGCTTAAGATTGAAATTCACCCACGGTCAGGATGGAAAATGCCCAAATCCGATCTTATCATAATTGATGCTGAATCGGGAAACAACTCGCATCATTACATTAGGAATTTACTGGAATATTTTTTAACAGCCGATGAATTAATTTCAAGTGGAACATCCAATAATGTTTTTAAGAAACACGAGTCCTTAAAAGCAGCCATAACAGGTAATTTAGTCTTATGGAACAATTACCATTGCAAACTATCAACAATGACTATTAATGGAAGCGTATGCATTTCAATAATACTTCAATATTTTTTTAGGTTATATTCAAACAAAATTGAATACATTAATTTCAACAGCAGAATTTACGAGGGTGGTTAACCGTAGAATTCGAACTCTGAAAAATGAAAAGTTTATGACCCAAAGACAGAAGGACATTGTTAAGGACAAAAAACGTGAATTAGTGGATAAATCCAGGAAGGATAAAAAATTGACAAAAGGTAAGAACTGATACCAATTCATAAAAGCTTTTACTACATATAATATTGAAATTATAACTAATTATTTACAACACCTGACTACCTTCATTCATATATAGGACCAAATGATAATGTCGCAAAAAAGGGGCAACGGGATGATTGTGTTTCGTTTGAACAATCACCACCAGCAAGGTTCCCATCAGCATCTGCCACACATGATATTGAGCAACCATGTAAGTTAAAATAAAATGAGTCATCCAATTCAATTCCTAACTTCCAATAAAATATCAGGGGATTCACCACGTATATTACGACTATTTACAGGTATTATGGGATCACCTTTGGCCAATTCATCATACATCGAACCAATTCCGGAAAGAAATCTTCTCCATTCAAATAATACTGGCCCACACGTAGATCATGATGGAATAAATAATTACTACCAACAACTCCCAATTGTCAACCATTACCCTGCGTCACATTCAAATAATACTGACCCACGCGTAGATAATAATGAAACAAATAATAACTACCAAGCAGTCCCAGTTGTCAACCATGATCCTGCGTCGCATTCGAATAATACTGGACCACACGTTGATAGTAATAGAATACATAATTATTACCAACCAGTCCCACTTGTCAACCATAACACTGCGTCGCATTCTTTTTCAACTTGCGGCGTGATTAATGAACCAACAGCTTATGATCAGAGTCATAATTCATCGATTAATACAAGTGTAGTTCACCAAGATTTAAATAATCCATTGTGGTCTTTACAAACGCTTTATTGAGAATTTATTGTTGAAACAAATGATTCCTCAGTCAGTATAGTTTAATAATGTAATTTTTGCTATATAATAAATGATAATATTTAATGAATCTAATTTATTTGTTATATTATTCAATTAATCATGTAGTTTGTTTTGCAATCCAAATATACATACATATATATATATATATATATATATATATATATATATATATATATATATATATATATATATATATATATATATATATATATATATATATATATATATATATATATATATATATATATATATATATATATATATATATATATATATATAAATTTCGGAATCCGACCATATACATATATATATAAAATCCGAATTTCGGAATATAATGAAGCAGGGGCTCACAAGGGGCACACAGGGTCTTCTCAGTGTTGTAGGTTACCTCTTACGCGCCTTGTGACGACCTGAAAAAGACCCTGTAGAGACCCGATGTTCACCAAGGCGACCTGTTCGGCCCCTTGTGGGCCACTGTTTTAATCCGGATTATCATCGGTTTCGGCGCCTTGTGGAGACCTCAAAAAGACCTCATTATTTTTACTCGGGTAGCTTTGGGGCAAAGTTTGCAATAAGAATACAATAAGAATACAATTTATCACTTATGAGTACATACATGATTACAATCAAAATCAAACAAAAAAAAAAAAATAACTGATTCATATGTGATGAGATAAGAAAAAAAAAAAAGATAGTACTAACTATAAATACATTGGTGATAATAATAACAATTATAATTTTCCGCAATAGAGACAAGTTGAATATTAACTATGATTACAACTCATTACAGTATTCAAGATTAAATAGTATATATCGATAACAATGTTATGATCATATCATAGCCATGTTCAGGTCAATCATTGGTTCATTTTCATGCTCATAATATTCATTCATCAAATTCAAATTCTCTATTTAATAAATAAGTAGATAGTAGATGTTTGAACATTGGTAAAGATGTTGCATTAGTTATGCGTGATGGTAGTGAGTGCCATAAATTCACTCCTTTTAAATGAAAAGTATTGGCGTACATCATCGTTCGATAAAGTGGTATTTGAAACGTGGACTCTACCATTACACGTAAAGAGCATCTTACATTAGAACATTTCCTCGTGAAGATGTTATCAATATATTCCGGAACGCAGCCAGTGATTATTTTAAACATGATTATTCCAAAGAAATATGTTCTTCTACTTGCTACACTGAGCCACTTAAGTCGCTTGCGGTATGGTGTAATGTGCTCATCTCTACGTACCTTGAAGATGAACCGAATAGCATAATTTAACAAACGCTGTAATTTATTGTTTAGTTCTGCTGTCAAGTCATTGTAGACAACACAGCAGTAGTCAAAAATTGGAAAAATTAATGATGAAACTAATTTTATTTTAAGTGGAATCGTTAACACATTTTTTTGGTATTTCAGCCGATAGATTGTTGCATGTACTTTACTTGAAATGTATGATACATGCTTGTTCCAAGACAAATTTGACTGAAGAATGATCCCGAGGCAACGTGCATACGTCACATGAGGAATTACATTATGTTCAATAGATATTGTAGTCAACAGATCTTGGTCTATTCGATTTATATGTACACT
Organism: Microctonus brassicae; assembly: GCA_918226075.1. Classification (NCBI taxonomy): domain Eukaryota; kingdom Metazoa; phylum Arthropoda; class Insecta; order Hymenoptera; family Braconidae; genus Microctonus; species Microctonus brassicae. The sequence goes on from OW445482.1 coordinate 12,095,334, forward strand.
GCCACCGAGTAGCATTACTTTTGTCTTGGAGATATTTAGTGTAAGCTGGTTGGCTTTAGAATAGTCAAGTATGGCCATGATGTCATCTTTGATTTCAGAAATTCCTTGGTTTATTTCAGATAGTAAACAGTCTATATAAATCTTTAAATCATCAGCGAACATAATGTGCTTGGAATGATTCAAGATAGTACCAATGTCATTAACAAATAATGTAAATAGTAGTGGCCCGAGTACTAATCCTTGTGGAACACCTATATTGACTATGGCACTTTGTGATTTTTCACCAAATGTAACATCAACAACGCATTGTGAACGATTAATTAAATATGTAAATATCAACTTCAATACAGATGCCGAAAAACCAATTCTCGCCAACTTCATTAATAATATTGTCACGTCTTACACTTAAATTACGATCAAAATTTTCTCACACATCTCCACCCAATATCCACTATTAATTAAAAATTTCGACATTCACCTGCTGAGGAAAGTTGATTTCAGTTTAAATAAGGGAACATTCCTAATTTTACGACTTTTCTTGAAAATTCTAAATGCACTGATGGACCTTTCTCCATTAGATACATCGGTCGTAAAATTTCGAATGCATCACGATAGAGAATCTCTGCGGTCCGCCAAAGAAAGTGTCACAGTCGTAAAAATCTATGTACTTCCAAAAATCATATTTTTGGAAATCAAACGGGAAATTAATTTCTCCCTTCCAATAATGAACTACTTTTCATTTCATATAAAAACCCTTTCAATCATACAAACTATGTTCTAGTCCGGTCTTAGTCTCAGGCTTGATCAAATCAGTCTAATCAATACTACCGAACGTAGTATAGGCAAATAGCAACGAACTTGTTATTGACACGGCCGCAGACCCGCGAGAAAGTCTATTTTGATCCAAAATCGGAAATCAACTAGCCTCGCGTAAAATAATAATTATTTCAATAGTCTAAAGTCTATAAGTCTGATTATTACCGAACGTAGTACAGACAAATAACAACGAACTTGTTATTAAAACGACTGCAGACTCGCGAGAAAGTCTACATTGATTTAAAATCAATTAGCCTCGCATAAAATAACGATTAGTACTCTTTAGCACTCTAGGTTGAACGCAACGAGTACCAATCAGAAAGAAATAGTAAACAGTGTAACGCGAAGTATATACTCGGGTTTTCTGTAGAAAAGTGTAGTAAAGTTCGCTATATTATAAATAAAAGTTTCGCTACGTCAAAGCACGTATAAACGTAAGAGTCGGCATCTCCTCATAGGCAGCCATTAGTGGTAAGAAACATTCATATAAATATTGTATTTTACCTTTCTTTTACAATATACAATAACTATTTCTATGCAATTACCTTTTTCAATAATTTATTTCTTCACACCTGATAAGAAAATAGAAATCTGAAAACAAGATCTCTCGAGATCTTGGTGAAAAATTACCTGCTCAATTTCTTTCCTTCCTATTCCCTATACCCTATAAGCCACGCGGGGTGTCCCAAAGACAAGGAAAGAGCATCATACACTTACCGCTCGGTGTACGATTGCTCGCTTAGGAAGTTAAAGAAAATATTCAACGGCGTCCAACTCCGGACGTCACAATATTCTATGTGATACGGTATCAAACGCCTTACTAAAATCGAATAGTACTAAGATGGTTACTCTTCTTTTATCAGCTGACAACCTTACATCATGACTTAGCATTAAAAGTGCAGTTTGTGTACTGTGATGTTTTTTATAACCAGATTGATGTGGATCACACAATTTATTTGCATCAAGAAATTTGTTTATTTGGTTGAGTATAATCTTTTCAAAGATTTTGGATAACTCACTGAGATTAGCGATCGGTCGAATATCTTTCGGTGACGTAGGTAAGTTGACTTTCGACAGTGGTTTGATGTGAGACTTTTTCCAAATTGTCGGAAACATAGACAAATTAATGCAGTGATTGACAATCTGAGTTAAAATTGGTGCAAGAGTATAGGCAAGTAACTTGATAGCTGAGGGCGAAATGTTGTCAGGACCTATTGAGTGGGATCCAGACACTGTAGTTAGAATTAAATGACGTACTTCAATATGGTCAACCTGTGAAAGTTCAAAGCAATGTAGTTGTGAATTGCAGTAGTTTATCGCATCATTCAAATCATTTTCTGTACACGGTAATACACTACTTATGACTGACTGGTAGTAATCCATAAGTTCTTGTGGTGTATAGAAATTAAATGGTGACGTTGTTGAAAGTTTCACTAGTCCTAACGATGACAATTCACGCCATAAGGTTGCTGAGTCGTTTATTGATTTAAGTTTATTTAAGATGAATTGCTGTTTCACGTTTTTTAACTCAGATGAAAGATTGTTTCTGAAGCTTCTATATATTGAATAATTCAGCAGTGAACCAGTACGCTTGGCTAGTTTGTATAAGCGATTACGATGCTTCATTTTACTTTTAAGTTCAACTGTCATCCATGGGAATTTATATTTGGTGGATGTAATAGTTTTCATTGGTGCTAGATTATCCAGTGAGAAATAATAGAGTCATTCAACTCACTTATTACTTGCTCAACATCAAGGCTTTGCAACTCAGTATCAAATTTATCTAGAATCTTCAGGACATCAGACCGTATTAAACAATTAAATTCATTTTGATCAAGTTGGTGATAATTTCGACGGTGACGTACACTTTTTGTAGGCAGTGGTCCAACAATATTATAATTAATAGAAATAAGATCATGACCAGCAATGAATGGAGACTCAGACTTTGTGTAGGTATGTATTTTCTTAAGATCATCAACCAGTATTACATCTAACCACGTATCAGACGATGCTGTATGATGAGCGGGTGGTGAAGGTTGTAAGTGTAACGCCAACGAATCAATCATGTCACGTAGATACGTCGCTTCAAAATTTTTTGATAGGAGATTACAATTTAGATCACCTGTGACAACTACATTCTTAACAGTAGGATAGTGTTTACAAAATTCTTGAACAAATACGTTGAAAAGTATACCTTTGGGACGTCTATATATTGAAGCTAAGAGGATAGTATCCATAGATGGAAGAGTGGTCTTAGTAATGATGTATTCTGGTTCATTTAGTGTTTCATTTGAAGAGATAGATAGTATAGTTGATTTGAATGTGTTTTTAATGTAACATGCCATTCCACCACCCATACATATCTTACGATCGTTGCGCAGTACATAGTAGCCATTAATTAGAATTTGTTCATTTGGTGTTATCGGTCTGAGCCAAGTTTCGCTTATAGTTATAATATCACAATTATGTTCAAGAACATGAAGTCGTATTAGATCTAAATGTCCTAGTAGGGAATTGGCATTTAAGTGGCATATAGTTATGTCTGCATAAACAACTAGTGGCGATGACGTTTCTTTTACATCGCAATTTGTATCTAGTCAAGAAGTCTCTAATAGCCGAAGATCATGGTCTGTTCTAACGACAATAACAGTAGATTTATCTTCTTTACGCACAGAAATATTGCCATTTTTAACCCACACATATTTATATTTATGAGTCTTAGCTAATTCTTTCACTTTGCAATATAATGAATGTATTCTGGGACTCAAGAATTCATTAACATAAATCTTTGACGTAAGAGGACAGTCAGAAACTTCACTAGCTGTTAATTCACCTTTTCGTTTTTTTAAATCAATCACGTGACGAGATACATATACTGATTTAAATTTAACAATATACGACAATTTGGTTCTGTGATTATTTACATCGTTTTGAACAGAATTATTCTTTGCATTAACAATACGGATATCTGATACATCAGTAATAAGAGTTTCAGCCTTTAATGACATAAGTAACTGATTAATCATTTGCTTTGGTTCAAGCTCTAATTGAGCAGGTATACCAGAAATTATTAACTCAGACGAAGGTTGTTCAGTCATGTTAGCTAGATCTTCTCTAATTTCATGGACATCATTAACAGTAACACTATTCTGTAGTGACAAATCATCCATATTTTTTGAAAGAATAACATTTTGTTGTTCCAATTTCTGAATCCGTACTTGTTGCTCAGCAACTGACTTTGCGATGTTCTTAATTTCCGTCAGTTTGTCGTTCTGATCCTTAATTATGTCTGACAATCTATTGTTAAAAAGAGTTTGATCAGCCACGAGTTTATTGTTCTGATCTTTGATCATATTAGACAATTTATTATTGAATAACATTTGATTTGCCATAAAAGCATCAAATTTAGACTCGATAGATGAGCTATCTTGTAGTAACTGTGCTGGAAAGTCATCATTGGTTATGGTCGGTATTAGCAGTGATGAAGATCTGGACGACGACCTTGACATATTTTGCCATGACGATTGCGTAGCCATTGGAGATATTGTTTCAAATTTAGAGAAACAGCATGTATTTGCGCTTGTATAGGACAAATAAAGTTTGCTGCAGCTTGGGTGGAAATCTCTTGAACATACACTGCAATGTCGATGTTCACAAACAAGAGCTTGTTTACATCGAAAACAGCTGGAGCTCATGCGGTAACGTGATTAGTCCTCTCACAATTACTTCGTTTAAATTACTATAGATGGCAATAATGGTTCAATGATAATTGAAAATTGACTACAGCATATCACGATGCGCACAATTGTTGCGTAGATGACGATTTGAGTCGACTTCAACTTATAGGTTATGTTCTAGAGAAATCTTATAGGTTTTGTGGAAGATTTATCTAGGCTATCCTTAATCCTGGGAGACACGTCTCGTTTAAGTTATTTATAGCAACAGAAGCACTTTTTTCAATAAAGCTAAAAAATCTGCAAGCAAGGCAAACAAGGATCGAACAGCAGTAAAATTGAAGAAAAGAAGCAGAGAAAATTATAACGTGCTAGTACTCACTTACACGTAGAGATATTGACTTGTTTTATCTCAGTCAAACTTATACACGCATCCCCAAACATCTAGTACGTGATAATGCAAACTTGATGGTGTTATTCAGACAAGATGAAATGAATTTGAAGCACATATATGATGATCATGTGAATACAGATATGACTTATACTCAGTTTAGAGGTTTGTGTTTAGTTGGAATAATGATCGGTATGGGTTTGTAGTTGTTGACAAAGATAGTGAAGTGAATTCGGGGAGATATAGAAAGGGATTTGATTGTTACATTAGTATAAATTGACATGAAAATATAATGATGTTCACAGTGTTATTGTAAACTTGCATGCTTCAACATGGCGAGCGTGAAAGGGGGAAACAAAAATCTGAAAGAACAGGACTTACTGAGTCAAATAGTGGAAGCAAGTGATATGATTCGACAAAAGCATAGAATGATAAAATCTGGTAGATATACATCAGAACGAGCGATGAATGAAGTTTTTAAACCCATAGTGACACCTCTAGAGAAATTGATATCAACATTCACGGGAATAAAACAAGACATAAAAAATGAATTGGCTGATATTCATATGAAAAATGAAGAAGCTGAGAATGATCAGTCGTTTGCAACAGCTCAAGATGATTGTGATCAGTCATTTGCAACAGCTCAAGATGATGATGATGATGATAATTATGGTGATGATAGCATGAAAAAGGATGTCGAATTGAATGAAAATATCGAATCATTCGTGCCTGTTGAAATACAATCTGTTAGTTCACCCCTCAAACGATATGAGGATGATGATTCAATCAAAACATACATGAAGGCGAGCTTAGAGCAAAAAACTACAAATAGGTTAAGTGTACGCAAAATGAGCGACAATAGGTTGATGATGGGTGATTCGCCCATAGATTTCTCGAATGATGCTGTAAATGTTGCAAATAAAAGTTATCCCCAAACTCCTGGATTTTTAGAATTGCTATTTAAGAAAACAACAAATGATGCAATCATAAGTGATAGCGATAAAAAAGATTTCATGGAAATAGTCAATTCAACTCATACACTTCATAAACATTATGATCCTAATAAAAGTCTTATTTCAGACAGAAGCGTAAAATATCAAAATTATATTGCAAACTATATAGTACCACCACCACCGCCACCACCACCACCACCACCACCACCACCATCATCATCATCATCATCATCATCATCATCATCATCATCATCATCATCATCATCATCATCATCATCATCATCATCATCATCATCATCATCATCATCATCATCATCATCATCATCATCATCATCATCATCATCATCATCATCATCATCATCATCATCATCATCATCATCATCATCATCATCATCATCATCATCATCATCATCATCATCATCATCATCATCATCATCATCATCATCATCATCATCATCATCATCATCATCATCATCATCATCATCATCATCATCATCATCATCATCATCATCATCATCATCATCATCATCATCATCATCATCATCATCATCATCATCATCATCATCATCATCATCATCATCATCATCATCATCATCATCATCATCATCATCATCATCATCATCATCATCATCATCATCATCATCATCATCATCATCATCATCATCATCATCATCATCATCATCATCATCATCATCATCATCATCATCATCATCATCATCATCATCATCATCATCATCATCATCATCATCATCATCATCATCATCATCATCATCATCATCATCATCATCATCATCATCATCATCATCATCATCATCATCATCATCATCATCATCATCATCATCATCATCATCATCATCATCATCATCATCATCATCATCATCATCATCATCATCATCATCATCATCATCATCATCATCATCATCATCATCATCATCATCATCATCATCATCATCATCATCATCATCATCATCATCATCATCATCATCATCATCATCATCATCATCATCATCATCATCATCATCATCATCATCATCATCATCATCATCATCATCATCATCATCATCATCATCATCATCATCATCATCATCATCATCATCATCATCATCATCATCATCATCATCATCATCATCATCATCATCATCATCATCATCATCATCATCATCATCATCATCATCATCATCATCATCATCATCATCATCATCATCATCATCATCATCATCATCATCATCATCATCATCATCATCATCATCATCATCATCATCATCATCATCATCATCATCATCATCATCATCATCATCATCATCATCATCATCATCATCATCATCATCATCATCATCATCATCATCATCATCATCATCATCATCATCATCATCATCATCATCATCATCATCATCATCATCATCATCATCATCATCATCATCATCATCATCATCATCATCATCATCATCATCATCATCATCATCATCATCATCATCATCATCATCATCATCATCATCATCATCATCATCATCATCATCATCATCATCATCATCATCATCATCATCATCATCATCATCATCATCATCATCATCATCATCATCATCATCATCATCATCATCATCATCATCATCATCATCATCATCATCATCATCATCATCATCATCATCATCATCATCATCATCATCATCATCATCATCATCATCATCATCATCATCATCATCATCATCATCATCATCATCATCATCATCATCATCATCATCATCATCATCATCATCATCATCATCATCATCATCATCATCATCATCATCATCATCATCATCATCATCATCATCATCATCATCATCATCATAAAAACTAGATCTAGTGAAGCATTACCCTACTACAAAGTTGCAGAGAAGGGGATGCGAGCAATTGATTATGTATATTGGGATGATCCAAATGAGCTTGTTGACCGTCTTCGTTTGCTATTAGCATCCCAAGCAGCGGGCAATACAAGTCATACAAATGAAATAATCTCTATTATTGAAGAATTGCGTGAAGCTAGAATTATTTATTAAGCTATGTATCAATACCTCTCCATTCATTTGTGTGACAACTATCACGAAGTAATGACAGGATGAGTGTAGACATATTTGGATGGAAATTCAAAAAAAGTGCTGAACAAAATATCCGAGGACCATCTGGTTATGGATTCAAACTCACAGCTGATAATCAATATGATATAAATGGGAAGAGACTTTGCAATTTAGCTAAACCTGAGGATGCAAGTGATGTCGTGCCTCTCGGTACAATGATGTCAATTATAAATTCCGAAGTAGAAAAGATTCATCATGATTTGACAAAAGTACATTCTGATATGAATCTTCAAGATCTTCATATGCGTAAAACGTTAAGACAACAACGTGAACTCATTCAAAACGAGTTGCAGAAACAATCCGAGACCATCAATCATTTAACAGTTCAATTGAGTGCACATCAACGAGACGAATTGTAGATATGAATAAAAAGGAAACATTAGTGAATGAGTTACATAAACCTGTCCGGGTGAATTACACACGACGTCATGTTCAGATAAGGGGATTGGATGAAACATGGCAAGCAGATCTTGTTGACATGTCTGCCTATGCAACCAACAACAATGGCAATAAATACTTGCTAACCGTCATAGACATCTTTTCAAAATTTAATTGGGCTGTACCTATTAAAACGAAAAATGGTAAAGATGTTACGAAAGCGATGAATTCTATCTTGGATACTGGTCGAGCACCGAAAAAATTACATGTTGATCAGGGTAAAGAATTTTACAATAAAGAATTCAAGTCACTAATGGAACAACATGATATTAAACTATATTCAACACACAGTAATTTGAAGGCTTCGATATGTGAACGTTTCAATCGAACCTTAACGAATAAAATGTGAAAACAGTTCAGTTTGCGTGGGTCATATAAATGGATTGATATATTATCAAACTTAATTATAACATATAATAACACTAAACATCGAACA
>OW445482.1:12104655-12130877 GCA_918226075.1 Microctonus brassicae
CATTAGTTCATCGATTTCAAATGCAATCTTATCGTTATAACTTCACCGCGAAAATTTACTAGATGATTGTTTTGATCAACTATTCTCAGCTGTAGATGTTGTATTGCCCGCACGGCGACTGGCATGTAAATGACGTGTGTTGGAACTTCAACAATCTTATATCCTGGTGGGACACTGGGGAAAAATTCATGAATCGTGTGCACTCGATGTTCATTGATATAAGCACCCGTTGTAATGTTACACTCAACACGAAGTGCATTAACTTTCAAAATTGTCACAGATAAATCTGATTTGTAGGTTATGTTGGGTAGGTAGATATGTGGTTTGAATCCAAGTAATTGTCCTATTGAGTTCTTCGCTGTAAAATCTATAAAACGACCACACTTGATTTCACAACATAATTCATTGTTATTGGGTTTGAGGGTTATAGATATATCTGGTAAGGCTTTTTGCAGATAACTTCCAATATCTTCAATTTCATAGTTGCCTGTAGGTATGAAGATTGTGCGATATCCCATCGGAAGATCGGTCTCAGTATCAGCTAAATTTTTTTCATCAATCAAGCGAAATTGGTTGTTAGTCTCATCAATATTGGGGATTGAATTAAATGTCAACAATTCAATGAGCCCTAATACATAATTTTTTTCCGGTGACAGTTCAATTAGTGGAAAATATTGAGCCTCGAGTATGGAGGATCGTCCAGATACTGTCAATGTCAATGAATCATCCATGACTGATGTTCAATTATCATTACACATTTATTTTATAGTTGTTTAGTTAAAAATTTCAAACATAGATGTCCACATATCAATGTGTTGTAATCTTGATATTTCTCATAATTATATTTTACCCTACCAACATCGAGATACTTCATTAAATCTTGTGGAGGTCGCAAATTACCGAAACTATCAAAATATGTTACGTCATTGTTTTTCTTTTCATATGCTACCCAATGTGTGCCGGGACCATCCTTATCATCAAGATTGATAATAGCAGATTCATATTTTCGTGGACCAGTTGCCAGCAAATTATTTCGCATGAATACCCCACGAAAATGTGGGATATTTGATAAGATCAGCATCGGTTAGCGCTTGTGAGGTAGGATTATAAGATTTTTGCTGCTTGTTTTAAATAAAGACCCATTCTAGTCTTATATGGTTTCAAATACAATCCTTCCCCTAATGCCACATCCTCTATTTTCATATTGTGACGTTTATTCTCCTCAAGTTGTTGTTTTGCTGCACGCGCATCATTGACAGCTTCAGCTATACCAGCAGCTCCACCAGCCAAACTTCCAATAGCGCTCAGCCCAGCAAATATAGGTAAAAGTAATGGTAAAACTCCTCCTATTTTCAATGGTACAGGTAAAATGCGTGGTGGTGAGTCCACTTTACTTTTTCCACCAGCTTTTTTCACAGCAGCACGTGCACCATTCAACGCAGACTTGAGTACATCGCCATCAGGATTTCGCATTGAATTTCTCGCTTCTCTAACAGTTTGTTTGAATGACGTCTTCTTTTCCTTCTTCGTTTGTCTCTTCTTTCTCCTCATACCCGCACCGAGTTTTGATTTCAACTTCATAATATTCTTTTTCTTCATCGTTTGTTTTTTTTCTCCCCACATCTGCACCGAGTTTTGATTTCAACTTCATGATATGAGTTACACCCAAAGCCGCTACTTTCTCACCAATACTCGCGTTTTTATTGAGAACACGTTCCAAAGCTCTTCCAGCTAGCACTTTATCAGCTTTGTTCCTCTCAATAATATCATCACGATTCTTTGAATATGCAATATCATGATCCTTACATACAGCATCAAGAGGATTGATACCGGGATCACCGCGAGCCAATCTCTTCGATAATTTGGTTCCAGGACCACAATATTGATAACCAGGAATATGAACTTCAAAAGGAAGCTTATTAATAATACTGTTCACGAGACCTTTACCGTGAGTATCACGTCCCCGCGGTGACATGTATCTTCAATGACAGTCACCGAATAAATGATTCTAAAATCGTTGTATTAAAACATTATAACGATCACCTTTCCGAGAAAAAGCTAGAATCCGGTGTAATTGTTCAACAGCCGGACTTACCGTTACAAAATTATTAATATTCTTTATTTTGTCCCAAATTAAGACAAAATATTTCAAGGGATGTCACCCTAGTTGATAAATTTAAATGAAAAGTCACTAGATAGAACTAGGGAATTTCTCTAGTAACCTGTTGTACTGCCGGAATGCTGAAAATGAAATAATTGTAGAAATAAACCTGAAAAATAATGACTCGACCATTTAAAGATAAATAATTCGGTTAAATGTGGTTAAATTAACAATAATTTATTCAAATAACATGTTCCAGAAATAAAGAACTTTTTCGTACATGAAAGAAACGTTTGATAATTATTAAAAACGTTTGATACTAATTGAAAACGTTGGATAATTACTAAAAATGTTTAATACTAATTGAAAACGTTTGATAATAATCGAAAACGTTTGATAATTACTAAAAATGTTTGATAGTTACTGAAAAAGTTTGATACTAACTGAAAACGTTTGATAATTACTAAAAATGTTTGATACTAACTGAAAACGTTTGGTAACAATTGAAAGCGTTTGATAATAATTAAAAATGTTTGATACTAATTGAAAACGTGTGGTAATTGTTGATTATCAATTAATACTAATAGCAATTCCGGCGAATCATACAAAAATATTAAAATTATGGCAATTAATTACTTTCAAATTATTATTCGTGAAACACCAATATGATCGTTTCTACGGATCATTAATTATTGATATTTCACCAATAATAATTAGTGTAATGCGAATTTTCTATACAATATCACACACAAAGTCCCTTTTGGAGATCTTCTATCTCTTTCTGTTACGCGTGAAGCCCAAGATATGTCTACAAATACTGATTTTATACAAACAACTATGATTTTATTATTAACGATATCAAACTAATGACTTAGCCCGTAATAATATTGCTGCGCTGTCGAATCGCTCAAGAATTATTTCAAAGAAAAAATAAGATATACTGTGAACAAAATATTAAAAGAAAATTCAGCCCAATAATGGCGTCACTCACCACTTACTATCAATCTAAGAAAATTTCTTACTCCACGCCGTATTTAACTTTCACGGCCTTCAAGTATTACAATTATTTCCTTAGACTTCCAATACCGTCCTGTATACAATTATATGGCGTTGTTTCACAATATTTTTCTAATAATTTCCTTATTTTTAACAATTTAACTTTTGCTTTTATCCAATTCTGTCACTCACATACAACGCAACCATACTCTACGCTATCCCAGGGCTAAGTGAAGTCAAAAATGGCCGGAGCGTCAGTCTTGGTGGCGTCTTCTTCTTCTCGAACCTTCGGTCGTCTTCTTCGTGTCTCCACGCGGAGTTGATTGGCTGCGACAATTCAAGTTCAAACATTCGGATCTTTGATTGGCCGGTCGTTGACCCGACGCGGACTTTACCGGGATAAAAATTATAAGGTCTATAATCATTTATCGACTGCAGTATTGAATTGTGCAGATTGGATCATAATTATACGGATGAATTCGGTAGTCCGGTGGCGCCAAGTCGATGTTTTTAGATCTGGTGGTATCACTAACCCTCAAAAGTGTCATACATGGTTTATTGTTGTTGTATACCATGATTGAATGTAGTGTTGATGTTGTTAATCTCAATTATTACACGGTGATTAATTCGTGATTATTAATTAATAATATTTCCTCCGGATGTTTTGCTCCCGTGAGTATTATTTTGTAATCACTATAATTTTCTATTCAATTTTTCACTAGGCATTCGTTTCACCACTCTCGTTTTTAGGTTAGTGCAGATCTATGGATGTTCATTGAATCATATGTTATCTCTTTTTTGCCCAACTCTCCGGAAAACGTATTATTGGCTCATTCCATTGGACTCAATCAGCTCGATGATTTATTTATGGTAATGATGCTCGCCACGTGATGACATAGATGTTGACCTCCGGTTCCCATTCATATTGGCACATTCATGCATTCACACAACACTCTCACAACCGTTCATATCTTTATACGCCAGGTAAACTTCCTTTTTAATTTTATCTAATTTATCCGGATATTTTTTACTAAAACATAGGCAATTCAACTTATTTGACTTTATTTTATTTTCAGCGCAGCAATATTTTTGTACACAAGGAGCCAAGGGATGATGTATCCAGACACATCATCACAACATATATTGTGATGTGGTGGCTTTCCACTCATCACATCTTTATTTATTTAAATTGGTACGTCGCGCTGTGGACATAAAAAAGAGATAAATAAATAATAAACAATAAATAAATATTGTATTATGAGTGAATGAATGTATGAATGCATTGAACGAATGAGTATGCACCAACCTTGAGAACAATCCAGAGCGATGAACATCACAAGATAATTAACTTCAACCATCCTTCGACCATGGACCAACCAATATTCAATTACATGAGTAATCAAGTCCGGATAAACCACAATAGACTAAATGAATTAATCGAATTGACTTATTTATATTGAAATACAATTAACAACATTTGCTCACGACGCTGAACGTTATGACAACAACCAACATAACCATACTTTTGAATAAACGTCAACAAATAAGCTATTCAGTCGATAAATGGGTCGATAAAGTACTCAACCAAGCATTGGTGTGAGGAGTACGAGAGAGATGGCGCCTCAATATTGAGCCAACAATGAAGCCGCCATCATGGAAAATCCGGCGCCAAAGTTGAATAGCAATTATTCCAACCAATGAGAAATTCGGCATTTGAATAAGAGCCAATCAATTAATTACGTAATATAGTAGTAATTAATTTGACTATTTCGATATTAATTGAGCAACGTGGTCATGGTTGAACGAAGGAGACGACGGAAGCGGCCATTGATGATCACTTCCACGGAGGACCTCGAGAGTGAAGGTTGTGTGTACGTTGAGTGTATGAGAAAAAAGCGAGTAAAAGTTAGAATTATTACGAAAAGAGTATTGTAACGCGTTAAGTCTTAAATAATTACGTGCAGTTTGGTGTGTATGAGATTCACCTGAGATTGTTGGTGAATCGCAATAGGAGACAAGATCAGGATAATAATTATCGTGAGTAGTATTATTATTAAACGGCTTAGTACGTGATCAGTCGATTGTTCGCGTAGACCGACACGTGGTGAGCCGCCATTGTCATTAATACATATTACCGAGCTACAGCGCGACGCGATATTAAGATATCATAAATATAAAATATTGATATATTATAAGTACGAAACATTAAAATATTATAATAAGAGAATCCGGTTAGATTTAAGTAAAGAATAACATTAATTATCGTATCCTTGATTGAGACGTATTATCGTATCGTTGTAGACCCGTCATTCCCGCGACCTAAACGTACTTGTTAATTAAATATTGCTTTATCATTTGCCATTGAAGGCGTTTTCATTTCACTTATAATATATGTTTGGTTTAATAATAAACGATATAATAATTTGTTAATATTATTAAATACGCGAGTCAGTTTATTGATTATCTTAAGATTCCCCTGAAATCTTAGACCATTGCAGGTCATCGGAGTGGCATCCCTTTCACGAGGACAAAACCAACACCAGATCAAGGTAATTTCTGAGTGCGTCCCTGTTTTTGACGAGTCGGCAGGGCGCATCTCACAATATATACGTATAAGAAGACATCTTTTTATGAATAATAGTTAGTCATAGTCATGATGACGCATAAGAAACAACCAGTCAAAGTTAAATTTGACAAGCAGACAACAACATTTTCAATTATGAACTTCGATAATCGAAGACCTTAACAAAATTTGAAGAAACGTCATGGAAAATTATTACCGAATAGTATACGTGCAATTTTTTGCGGCCCTTCAAATTGTGGTAAGACTAATGCACTTTTAGCACTCATTACACACCCGAATGGCTTGAGATTTGAAAATATTTATATCTATTCAAAATCACTCAATCAACCAAAGTACAAGTATTTGGTGAATGTATTGAAAGAAGTGAAAGGTGTTGGATATTTCCCATTCAATGAGCGTGAAGAAGTTGTAAAACCTGAAGATGCGCAACCAAATTCCATAATGATTTTTGATGATGTCGCATGCTAGAAGCAAGACAACATCAGAGCTTACTTCTGTATGGGTCGACATAGAGACGTTGACTCGTTTTATCTTTGTCAAACGTATACACGTATTCCTAAACATCTTGTGCGAGATAATACCAATTTGATAGTGCTATTTCAACAAGATGAAATGAATTTCAAGCATATCTATGAGGATCATATCAATACAGACATGACATATGCGCAATTCCGAGATTTATGTTTGGCATGTTGGAATGATAAATATAGTTTTATGGTAATTGACAAAGATAGTGATATTAAATCAGGGAGATATAGAAAGGGATTTGATTGTTCCATAAGTATAAATTGAATTGTGTGGGTGATTCTAGCCACAGTTCTGATTCGAGCTTGAATATATCAACATGGCGAATAAGAATTATAAGAAAAAAAATATATTGAACCAAATAGTGAGAGCAAGTGACATCATTCGACAAAAGCATAAAATGGTCAAATTGGGTAGAGACAAAACAGAGCAAGCTATGAAAGAAGTTTTCAAACCAGTAGTGACACCTATGGAAAAATTGGTTACTACATCTAATCAGATGAAACGTGAAATTAAAGATGAGCCTACAGATATAATTTCGAAAGATGAGATAGATGAAACATATGCAACAGCTGTAAGTGAGAATGATGGTAGAATTGATCATACATTCAATAAAAGTGAATTGAATGAAACAATCAATGAATTTGATTATGATGATATTTCATTCGAGAGTTCACCATTGAAACAACAACATGAAAATGAAACAATCAATCAATTTGAGAGTGATAATATTCCATTTGAAAATTCACCATTGAAACAACATGAAAATAATTCGACATTATATCTGAAGAAGTTGTTCAGCAACAATAAAGGATTGGATACGAGATTTGGTGTTCGTAAATTGAAAGATAATCGATTAATGATGGGTGATTCATCTATTGAGTTTAAGGATAACATGATTAGTGTTGCCAATGAACAATATTCAGAAACACCCGGATTAATTGAGTTGTTATTAAAAAAAACACCGAATGTATCACTCATAAGTGATACTGATAAAAAAAATTATAACAAAATTATTAATTCAACCAACACATTATACAAACGTTATGATCCTGATGGAAGCTTGATGTTGGATAAAGGTTTGAAATATAAAAATTACATCGCAAATTCTATTTCATCACCACAGAAAAAAATGAAGCTGAGAAAAAGATTGGGGAAAGCATTACCCTACTATAAAATTAGTGAGAAAAATAATCAAGCAATTGATTATGTGTATTGGGATGATTCAAATGAACTTGTTGATCGTCTTCGTCTACTCTTAGCATCTCAAGCAGCTGGCAATCCTAGTCATACGAATGAAATCATCTCCATCATTGAGGAATCACGAAAGGCTGAAATTATTCACTAATCACCGCTACATATTTTTTCAATCCATTCATCAGGCAGCCGTTGAACTGTAACAACCAGGCGGGTAGAAAAAATGAGTGTAGATATATTTGGTCGGAAATCAAAAAAAGGTGTTGACAAAGATAGTAATCGTGGTCCTCCTGGCTATGGATTCAAAGTCACCACTGATGGGCAGTATGACATGGTGAATAAACGGTTATGTAATGTTGCTAGTCCTAAAGATGCAAATGATGCGGTGTCCTTTAAAACTATGATGACTACTATCAATCATGAACTTGAACAAATTAAACAGAGTATAGCATCTATACGTAATGATGTTGATGTTCAAAAAAAGAATGTATCAACTATGCGCAATAATTTTGATATTCAAAAAAAAAAATATTGCATCTATACGTCATGATATTGATGTTCAAAAAAATTCACAGCAATAATATAGAAAAAACATTTGCCTCCAACATTTGAGCATCATTTCACATCCAACAGTTGAAGAAATATGAGCAGCACAATGGTTGACAAAAACGTGGACACAATATTGAACAGAAAAGTGGCATTAGTGGAAGAGCTGCATAAACCTGCTCGTGTACATTATGCTCGACGTCATGTTGATATGAGGGGATTGGATGAAACTTGGCAAGCAGATCTCGTTGACATGATAGCATATGCAACGAAAAATAATGGCTACAAGTACTTGCTAACAGTGATTGATATATTCTCAAAGTTTGCTTGGGTCATACCTTTAAAGACTAAAAATGGGAAAGATGTTACAAATGCAATGGAATCCATCTTGAACACTGGACGGACACCGAAAAAATTACATGTTGATTGAGGAAAAGAATTGTACAACAAAGTTTTCAAATTACTCATGAAACAATACAATATTGAATTGTATTCAACATATAGCAATTTGAAAGCTTCAATATGTGAACGTTTTAATCGTACCCTAAAGAATAAAATGTGGAAACAATTCAGTCTTCGTGGAACATACAAGTGGATTGACATAATACCTGATTCGATTGCGCAATACAATGATACCAAACATCGAACAATCAAAATGAAACCTCAAGAAGTTACAACAATGAATGAAAAAATTCTACTTCGAACTGTATACAAGCATCATCATGTTGTGGAAAAGCAGAGACATAAATTTCAAATCGGTGATAAAGTTCGAATAAGCAAATATAAACATTTATTCGAGAAGGGATATACACCAAATTGGACAACTGAAATATTTACCATCGACGAAGTGCTGAATACCACTCCTCCAACATATAAACTTATCGATTACCAGGATCAACGAATCGGCGGATGTTTCTATGAAGAAGAGCTCAGCAAAGTAAAATATCCAGATACCTATCTTGTGGAAAAAGTTATACGTACACGTGGAAATAAAAGATATGTAAAATGGTTGGGATTTGATAATTCTGATAATAGTTGGATAAATAAAGTAGACATGTAAACAGAAAAAGTTTTTTATTCCTTCCTCTATACCAATAAATATTACAGCAATATTTTATTCTATAACATTTCCACGTCACAATCATCAACATTATTGTGAGATTCTTGGAAGCCCCATGGTAAAGTATCAGTCGTTTGATGTGAGATAATTCGTTTGTCATCCATCCAACTCAGTGCCAGCTTTCGTTGTTGTATTGTACAAACTTCATGTTTCTTACTCCTAATTGAATATTGATTGACAAATCAATTATCATGATTGAAAAGGCATTGTTTATAATCATTAATTGTTATTTGACGCAATGATGACCCTTTGATACCTTTAGCTTTCTTTTTATCACTATCATCACCTAATATTTTGAATGCGTATAATTTTGCACGTAGCCCAACGAACATAGTCATAATTTTACCATTATTCTCATCTTTCATTAAACCTAATACTTTCTTATTCATTAACGGTATATTATAAATATTATTTTGTGGATAATCGCTAGTATCAAACTTATGTATATCACGTTTCATGATTTCATACACGTCAGATGTAATTAAATGATAGATGAGACTATCAGTATCTGTATACATTAATTTTGATTGTTTTTGTGGAAACATTTTCTTAATATAATTGTAATGAAAGTCAAATATGAATATTTTCGATATATCAAGAATACAATATCCTATATATATTGGTTTATTAAATATAATTTTAACACGATCCATTTCAATTATTACCATATCATTATCAAAGATAGTGCAACTATGGAAATTTGGTTTTGCAATGAGCGATCTTGCACCCCATCTTCCTCCCCATTGTGTCACCAATTTAACATCTTTATGTTTTCTAACATTCTCCATGGTCTTACCAAATACGGCGTTATTCATTAATTTATAAAAATTCTTTTCAAACTCATTTTTTGATTTTTTCCGCAAATCTGTATTTAAGTCGATATATTTTTTCAACCATAGAGATTGCTGAAATTTAAGAATTCTATGAATATTAACAACTTTCATTCCCAAGCTTAAACATTGTTTCAAATTTCTATAATGAATAATATATTTTTCTTTTGGGAAGAGCGTTGTTACTAATTTAGAATTCTTTTCTGTTGGTGATGTAAAGTGTTGAGGACACAGAGGTAAATCTTTATGTAAATCATGAAGTTCTTCTGGATAATCTAGATCAACTTCAAAAATGTATCCAATTGATGAGTCATCTGGAATACTGAATATTTCATCAACAGTCATGTTTTTCTCCCATGCGAATCCACCAAATGGTAAATATTCACACATAGCTACATCGTATAAATTGTTTACATCAAAATACATAAGATATGATGAATCTATGGTTTGGTCATAATTGTCACCCATATATTGATTATTTGCTTTAGCATAGCGATTTGAACATTGAGCTACTCCACCTCTTATACCTTTTTCAATGAACAACAACATTTCAGGGTCAGTAAAAAGCTCTAACTCTACATTTGTATGCTTGAGCATTGCATCAAAAGCCAATCCCGGAGCTGTATAATAATGCAAAGGATCTAAATTATATGATGAGAAACAGTTATGTCTAAAATTTTCAAATATATCTGCTAAAAGTAATACGTCAGTCTTCAGATATAGATCTGAATATTCACCCAATGTATTGATGTTAAATTTCTTCCAAACTACTTCAGCATGTTCATAATCTTCATATGAAATATCACTATTATTTAATTTCGAGTAGAATTTATCTTTCTCTGGTAACTGTTGCTCACCAAGTTTTGTCCAATTATCTATGTACTCGTAGGGGAAAACACCTTTTCTTGTAACCAGTTTAAATTGCTCATTATCTTTATAAACATTTCGTGTAATTAATTTATCATCATCATTCAAATATGATGCTAATTTATCAATACTACTAGCGTTGAATCGTAAAGAATCAATGAAACGAGAAGTTATTTTCGTATTTGTAACTTGTTTACTGAAAGATATATATTTTTCTTTATTTATTGGTAAAAGTGATAATGAGCCCTTGAAATATGTTGCTAAAGATCTAAGTATAAAATGTGAATCGTATCCAGATAAATTATGAAACACAATAGGAATATAAAATGGTAATTGATAGATAAAATTGCAGCTTTCATGTGCAGCACCACGATAATTACCCGTTAAATGACAACGATCACGATGTTTGTTATCACTTAGACTAAATGATTTGTCGCAAATATGACAAACTGAAGCGTTGTTGAATTTATTTCTTTCATCGCCTGTTAATTGTTTCATTGGTATTTTTTTCGAGTAAATTTGGTTGATCTGCTGTGCTAAAACATTGAGTTTATCGACAAACCATTCAATACAATTGACATCTCGCATTAATTCAAATTTACACAATGAATTGTCATAGGAACAGTGTAAATAATAGGCTATGCTGTGTGGAATATGTTTTTGCAGTACGTTTGTGGTTGGCTCTAGGATACATTCAAGATCGGCATAAACAACAAATGGTACAGTTTTTTTTGAATTTGTAATTGCTAAATGATAATAGATTATTTTCTTCATTTGGTAATATCACTCTTACCATTTTATTCATATTGATGCAATCTTGTCGATGATTTTCATAAGAATATTGAAATTGAAAGTGGCACAAACATCGGTCACAAATAAATAATTGTGAGTTATGTTTCGATATTTGTAATGATACTAAACGTGATAGATTTCGAATCCACGCAAAGTGATAGACTTTTTCTGTCTTACTTGCGATCATGAGCAAGTGAATCGTTTGTTTACCATTCGTATTGACATATTTACTTATATAATATGGACTAATTTCACTTTTCTGTTTATTATAATAGTCTTCGATACCGTAAACATTTATTGATGAATCATTCATCATCTCAAATTTAGTGATATCATTTAATGCGAATGGAAAACATAGTCCCTCGTAATTGAGGTTCACTGCACTGAAATGTGGATATGATGACTTTCTATCTACGTTTCGGGAAACTGGATGAAGTGCTGCTGTCACTGCCCATAAGAAACAAAATTCATCGTCATTCTTGATGTTCACAACGGCTTTCTTCAATTTAATATCACTTGGTAGATCCACTCATGTTGATAATCCTCCCTTTAATGGGATGTATTGATTGATATTCGCCATTAAATTAATTATTTCATCCATTGACCATCCTGAATCACCCTCTTCAAACTCTTGCACTTTTTTTGAAAGGTATTCACCAACATTTTCGTCGAACCACCTATTCATATCAGTTGATAGCAAGATGGGTGTATTTTTCGTATTGAAATATTTAATTCCTTCAATTAATTCACTATTCTTAATTCTTTTATAACGACATGCTAATACAACATTCAATTTTATATTTCCATCATCTTGCAAAATTCGTTTCACTTTATTGATAATCATTTGTTTAGTATCTAATAAAAATGAGGATATATCTATGTGCTGTAGATTTGTAATGATGCCAGTTTTGATTCGACTATTGAATGCTGTTTCGGTGTCATCCCATTGAATACGATTTTCATCAGGTCCAATATTACCACCAACAATATTGCATTGACGGTGCTCTCGTCGACAGTTTCGTCGATGCTTTTGCTCATTAAATTTTGCACTCAATGATTTGAGATGCGCAATAGTTGTTGAAATGTGTAATTTTTCACCTACAGTCAAATGTGGCGTCTTCAAAAATTTATTCAAACATTGCACGTTTTTATTACTAATCCGTTCCCACGTAGTTATCAACGAATTAAACGATGCATCACAATGCATTGAGAGAAGTATTTCATATGCACTTCTCATTGAATTGATGAGATCCTTGAAAATTTTCTTGTCATACATGTTTCACTAACACTCTTAGCAATGAACTATTATACTCTTACAAAATCTGTAAATGGAATGATATTTCACCTTTTAACACCCTCACTTAAATATAAAAACAAAACAAAAAAATGCAAAGAGTGGGACCGAAGGTTAAATCAGTCAAATATCATCAAAGAACTTGTGACCGCTTCTTTTCATTGATATAAACAAAAGTCCGACATTCCAAGACCCGCAATGAAAACAAATATTTCACGTTTGGACACGTTTGGACACGTTTATAATATATACAAAAGCTGTTATTAACATATGAGTTATTATAAACATTACGTGATCATTAACCCATTTGTATAATTGGCATTCAAACTCACGACTGGTTCATATCACCATACATTTTTTGATCATCGATAAAAGACAATCACGTACTCGCGGTTAATTCTACACTTGGTGATACAGAACAGTTACAGTTCGTGAAATATTCCACGCTTAGATGCAATGGGACAATGAATATATGAACATATAGTTCATCAAATATAAACATCACATCATCAATAAAATCTGAATATATATGAATTTTTCTAAGAACTCAAAAGTAGGAGGTAAATGGAGCAAAGAATTTTTGTTGTATGACATCGCAAAAAATTGGTGGGGGATTCTATACATATAGAGAGAACTCTCAGAAAGAGATATCATTTCAAGCTACTTGAGCAAAGTACACAGTATTAAATACATAGTTATTAAGTACACAGTTATTACAATTTTATAATCTGAAACGATCATGAATTTTGATAAATTAAATGAAGTTTCTCGTTTGAACAATTTTTTACCAACCAAGTCATGGAATGAACTGGAAGTGGACAAGAACTATACAGTATCTGAAATTAAAACTGTCAAGACAAAATTTGGAGACAGTATTGTCTTAATCTTAGATGAGGAATTAGAAGTTTTTCTACCATTGAGGATCAAGAAATATCTGTTAAACGATCGCCAACAATATGAATTATTCACCGAAGCAACTACTGAGGGCAAATTGATGTTGCGTTATATCGGCGGAAAATATAAAAATTGTGAGTTCAGTTGCACTGAAAAATTATAATGAGAAAAATAAAGAACATCGAAATATATATACATACATATATATATATGTTGAAATCTAAATTTCGGTATTTACAATGGATAAATAAAAAGAAAACATTATAACTTGAAACATTTTTATTATTATTAATATTCACATTCCCACATATTTCCCACACCATACCATCAATATATTCATACATTCATGATAAAGATATAATATTTTTTTTATTTGTAAGCAAAAAAAGGTGATCATGTTTTATCTTCCTTACATATTGAACAATCTTTCATTAATGGAATCATCCCATCAAATTCATCGTAATCAATGGCGATGGGATTATAATGATTACGACATCTACGATGAGCAATCATATCTTTGTCTTTTTGTAATTCTTCTGGTAGCTTATTCCAAATCCTATCAATTTTCGTTGGTGCAAATTTCAGAATAAAATCTTTTGTTAAATGGGTCATTCTTACTTTTACATAAAAAAAACGTTCATGCCGATAAAACACTTAATTTATAATTAACTGCTAAAATAAATGATGTAAGTATAAACATTCTACTCTATTGTTTGATAAACTATCAACTATAAACACCGTATAATTGTGGAAAAATGTTAAATAAATAAAATATATAAAAATGTCATGCGCCGTGGCATGTGAGATGTATGCCATTTTGTCGTAAATTATTTTCTGTGCCGAAAATACTTCAAAAAACATTTTGATTACAGATTTTTTAAGTATTTGGAACATTAATGAAGACTTTTTTATTTATTATTAAAATTCTAGGTGAAATTTTATTAGAAAAAATACTCTGTAAAAGTTGTGATCATTTTTTTTGTCACGACCGTGGCTCATTATTTAATTGCGTACCAAACCAATAGATTTTATGATTTAACTTTGGCAACACTACTGGTTATTTCCGGTCTGGTAACATTGTCTAATGTCAAGCAGTTTAACCTAGATGGTCGCCTGGAGTTTTTGTGAAGACGTTTTACGTGCATATTTTTGGATTTGGTCGAGCATAGCACGTCAAAACCGTGCTTACAATATTCGAGGTAATTATTCATATTTACTTTTACTTTTTGTATGTATTGATTGGGCGAGATGTGACGTGTATTCTGTAATTTCTATATAAATATACACCAAACCGATTTGAGGTTATGTGAGCCACGGTTTAAAATTGTCACAACCATAGGAGTCACAACCATGGAATCATTGCTGCCATGGTCTTGACCATTATCCATGGTTGTGACAATATTAATGTAAATTAGTATCCTTACTTAACAATACAACGCTAAACGCGTTAAAAACAACCGACTTCAAGTTTTCGTCATAACAATTAATTAAGTGTATATTCAGTTGTAGTTATATATAGGTATAATTGCATTAAATTTCTTGTGAATAACCAATTAATCCTCGATGGCCTTCGTCTAGCCAAAGTAATTGTAATTCATGTGATATTATTTTCATCAGATGCCTCCTCATAAGAAAGCGGTTTCTCTGGAAGAAAAAAGGAAAAGAAAGAAAGAAGCCGAAAAAAGAAGACGAGACCGCATCAAAGCTGATCCTGAAAAGTATGAAGCTGCAAAACTGAAAGAAAAACAGCGTCGGGAATCGCGAAAAGCTGAAAAGAAAATAAAAAAAATTGATGACTTGACGCCACGACAGCAACGTGCTCAGCGAAAGGCATGGCAAGAAAGAGCAAGAAAATGTAGGCGTTTAAAAAAAGAGAGGCAGTTACAGTTACAAAACATCCCTACAGACAATACTCCTCCAAGTACAGATGATGAAATAGACAACATGAACCAAAATGCATCACGACGCTCGACACCATCAGCACCAGAAAAACGTCGAAATGATTCACGATTGTCGTCGCCATCAATACTGATACAAAGTCGTAATGACAATATGCGCCAAAATGATTCACGACACTCCACGCCATCCACCTCTGTAGACCGCATAAATAAAAATGTATCATGTTTTTCAACGCCATCAACTTCATCTTCGTCGAATTTCTCAGCTTCTGTGGGTAGTGAACAAAGCCGTCAGAAGTCACAAGGTGCATCAATAGCTAGAAAAAATAGAAGTATTAAAATGAAACTCATAACGAAACAAAAAGAAGTAATAGGCAACATGAAAAAGAAAATACATACAATGCAAGTAAAATATAACAGACTTCTTACAAAGATTCCTCCAGCTAGCAAAAAATGTAAATCTTTGCAATATAAAACTCCCATACATCAACTGAGAAAAACTGCTATTAGGAATTTTTTACAAGAAGATGAAAACAGTAAAATGTGTCCAGGTAAAAGAGATACAGCCACTAAAAACAAAATAAAAAAACAAAAACGATATATGTGTGACTACATGGAGAACCTACATAAAAAATATAATTCTCAGGTAACTCAACCCTTTTTGAAAGTCAGTTATGCCTCTTTCTGTCGTCTTAAGCCGTTTTGGATCATGGAGCAAAAAGTATCTGAGAGGGATACTTGTTTATGTGTTTCTCATGAAAATTTCACCTTAATGCTGGAAAAATTGTATCGCCTTAATATAATAAATGTAAAGAAAGTGGAAGATTTATGTGACTGTTTAGTTTGTGATAAAAATTCACGGAAATGCATGTACAGACAATGTGATTCTTGCAAAAATAAAGTACCAAATTTTCTGCAATTTGAAGATGATTCTATTTTATATAAACAGTGGTTCACAAAGACTGAAACCAGAATCATTAAAAATCAAAAGAGAAATATAAAGAGGACTGTTAAAGAAGAAATAATATGCAAGAAAACAGAGCTCATTGAAAAATTTTTACTAGCGATTCCTGAATTTCTGAAGCACATTTATAATATTTATCATCAGTACAAATGTATAAAATTCATTAAAGAAAATTTGTCTGAAGGAGAAGTTCTATGTCATGTTGATTTTTCAGAAAACTATCTGTGCAAATATGCAACTGAAGCCCAAGCTGTTCACTTTGGCGCTTCACGTCAGCAAATCTCTTTGCACACTGGTGTATGTTATTTAAAAAATAGTTCTAATCTCCTTGATATTCAGTCTTTCTGCACTGCATCAGATTGCTTAAGACATGATGCTGCAGCAATACATGCGCACTTAAAGGTAGCAATGAATTACTTGCTTAAGGACAAGCCAATAAAGACGTTCCATGTCTTAAGTGATGGGCCGAGCAGTCAGTACAAAAACAAAAGCAATTTTTACTTATTCACTCAACACTTATTACCTTGCTACGATATTAATCACGGCTCTTGGAACTTTTTTGAAGCATCCCATGGCAAGGGAGCTCCAGATGGTATAGGAGCAGTGATAAAACGTTCTGCTGATAAACACGTTGCTCAGGGTCATGATATTCCGGATTTTTGCACATTCATGCAAAAAATAAAAGAGCTTTGTTCTATTCCTGTATTTGAAGTAACGCAATCACAAATTGAAGAAGCTGACCAACTTTTGAAAACTGCTTTAAAACCGATTCCCGGTACATCTCGCGCTCATCAGGTGACTTGGACCAATACGATTCCAGCAAAAATATTTTTACGGGACTTAACATGTTTGGATTGTCCCTTAGATATTATATGTGAACACAGCTCTATAATATGTCATGTTTTTGCTGATAATGCTATCAAATCTGATGATCAAAGATTACAAACAGTTCCTAATTCGACTAAACCAAAGTCAACTATGAAACACATGGGATTGAAACGTACTAAAAAGGCAAAGGTGCAATATTTTTGTACAGTTTGTCAAGAATTATATAAAGAACCCATCGTTGAAGATTGGATTCAATGCGCACAATGTGAAGAATGGACCCACGAACGTTGTTCCGCTTACAGTGGGATCGGAGAATATATATGTGATACTTGCCAAAAATAGAATAAGTGTTGAAACCTATTAGTATTTTATACAGAGTTTATAAAACAAATAAGTACCTATGTTTTAAGAAAATTTATTTAATTCGTCATTATTTTTAAGTTCAAAGTGATAATTCTATTTTTGAATAAAAGAAATACATTTCATTACCTATCATACATGGCTTTCATTGAGATCCTCGCATAATAATTCATAGTTGGTCACAACCATGGCGCAGTCGTCACAACCGTGGCAAGGGGAAAATAATATATTTTTTTTTCTGTGTTATACACCAATTTAAGGTTGATAGGATTCATAAACAAAGTGCTAGACATGTTTGCTAACAATTAGTAATAAAACGAAATCATAAAAATAAATAACGTTTTTTTTTTTTTTAAGTCACCAAAAATAAGAATGACCCAATTATATGCAATATCTTGAGGTTTCATGTCTTCAATTCTCTCCTCCAATTGATAGTACAGCTCCAATGATCGACCAATCGATGGACTCTGCATTTGTGTCTTTTTTTCAATCCAACATTTTAATTGTTTAACGTTCTCAAGTACACAATGATACATAATTCTAGACTTCCGATATTCATGGTAGTGACAGCTGGTTATTTCATTATTTTTCATTGATGAGCAACCCAAATTTTCCAAATTTATGATTGTTTTTGATCCTTTAATGATATCAGAGAGCCATTTTTTCTTCTCCAATCCTTTAACGTAAATATAACCCACACCTTTCAGAATGATATGCAGAACATCGTTGAGCTCGTCGTATGGTATGTCTCCAGCATCCCACAAAATTCCATGATAATTGCGCGTTACCCATAAATTCATTGTTTTGTACTGTTTCGGTAGTTCATCCCACTTGAACGGTGGTTTGAAAAGCATTCGTGTAACTCCAAATGTATCTGTTGCTTTTTCATCAATCAGAATCGTTGCCAGTTCTTTTACAATGAATTGATTATTCGGACACTTGAAACCCTGCACATCCAATATAATTTCCATTTTTTATTCACTTACTGTCACCAATATGAATATCTCTTGCAGAGTGACTGGATATGTACGAAAAACTCCTGTATTTATAAAATTTCCCTCACTCTACCTATTAAAGACATCGTTATAGTATATCAAATTTAGTACTTAGGCATATTGTGTGACATAATATGGAAAAATAAAAAATCAGCAAGATTTAATTTTTACAGCGTGTTTATTATATTACTTTTTATTTTATTTTAATTATTATATTACTTTTTATTTAAAAATTATTTTTTTATTTACTTGAAATTATTACAATAGTCTAGAAAATTTTAATATAAAAAGTTTATTACATATTTTTTTTAACTCCTCAAATCCAGAATCTTGACTCTGAGGCCATTGCCTCTCTAAATCCTCAGGTGCTAATTGTGGAAAATAATTTACAGTGGGAGGACGCTGATCATCATCACGTCGAATCCTTCTGCACCACC
Source organism: Microctonus brassicae (assembly GCA_918226075.1). Lineage (NCBI taxonomy): Eukaryota > Metazoa > Arthropoda > Insecta > Hymenoptera > Braconidae > Microctonus > Microctonus brassicae. Next base: position 12,123,884 of record OW445482.1, read on the forward strand.
AGATTTCAGCTGTATTATTAATAAATAATGTAGCATTGATGTCATTTATATTTATTATACAGCCTTCATAATAGCCGTGAGTGGCTGCATAGTCCTCCGTCCTAATGTATACATCGTTTAACAAGGCTTGGTACGGAATATTTGTATTAATCCATTCTATAGGTATGTGTATCACATATCTTATAATTGGCAATGTATCCATTCTGAACAAAAAAATATATGTATAACTACTTATTGAATTATTACATTAATGTCATTTGAAAAAGTTACTTTGAAAATAGTTAGGGTTATTCATGAAATTCAAAAATATAATAATTCATACTTACATAATATTTTATTAGTTGACTTATATTTCTGTTGTGATAGCACGAAAAACTGTGTGTTCTCTGCTCGATGGTTTTGAATTTTATGTGGAGTATGAGACGATTTTTTTTTGTCTTCATCTTAACGAAAATGAATGATATCATCGTAATCGAACGCGAGAAGACTCATATGTAATGAAGATTGGGCATCATGAGAAATGATATACATAGACATTTGAATATGTTTATGTTGATATAAACATTTACATTACGTGATTATCGATTGATATCATCGACGTTCAAATTTGTACATGTTTATGTTGATATAAACATTTACATTACGTGATTATTTGCGATCGAGAAAGATTTCAATCAAGAATTGAGTGATGAAGTAAAATTATTGAACCTATTTCGTGTAATAAATATGAACAAATAAGGATTATAAAAGGATGAAGAAGTATATAATTTAAAATTGTTCTTTTATTCTGATTTATTTATCCACTATATTTTTTCTTTTATAAAATTACATATTTTTTCACCCATCTTAAATATTTGTTTAGCTCCTTCCATCATAAAAACGATGAGAAGTCTCATAATATATATAATCTTATCATCATCACTAGTAACAGCAGTTGCAGTTGTGGGGGCTTCTTGATTATTGGTATCAGAGTTCTTCTCCTCCTTTTCTTTCTGCTTCACGTCTTATAGGCTCATTGGAGATTCATTACCAGCAACATCATGACCTTCATCATCCTCATCATCATCATTGACAGCATTATTCACCAATTTTTTTCCTGACAGTTCTTCCACTTTACTCGTCATACTTCGTAGACGACTTTTCAATTGGTTTGCAAAGTATATGAGATTTTCCATCATTCTTATGATGGTGGCATCACTTTTTTTGACACATTCACATTTTGGACATACTTTGCGACCATATTCATTCATATCCTCCTCACGCAATCGTCCAATTCGCATTACACTATCATGAAATTCGATTGAATCTCTGCGAAATTGGTATACTTCTGGTGAGGCTCGATTGCCAAAATTTTTTATCAATATTTCATCATAGTCATGAGCGTGCGGTGGTACAAACTCGAGAAACTTTTTTCCTTCACGAGAAAGATCTTCTACAATTATCGCACCAATATTCGTACCAATATTCATATTTGAAAAAATGGAAGTCGTACACGCAAAATATGAGAGTTGACTGAATAGTTTGTGTTTCGACTTCGATGTCAAAAGGTGTCAGCACATCACGGTCAAATGTGTCATCTTGACCTCGAAGTCTTTTGAAACACCAACATTTAATAGTTTTAATTCATCTGCGCATGCGCTTGCGCATCTTACAATTGCGCGGCCACTCATCAAGTCAAATCACCATCTTTTTTGTCCATGCGTTCACCACGAGGCGTTTCTTTCTCTCTCTCTAACCGTAGCAACCTTTGAAAGCGCACGTGTTCTCGATCGCTCCGCATAAAAAGTGTTAATTTGGTTAATTCAATTCAAATCATTTTAATTCTGTGTACTTATATTGTGTGCATTGAGTGAATTGTATGAATCTTTATATTTGCAATATTCTAAAAGACAGTAAAATTCAATAATTGTATGATCAAGCCAATCAATTGAGATCAATTCATTGTGCAGTGTGGAATTCACAAGTTGGCGTTGGCCTTTTTTTGTGAATTCATATTGTTATCATTCAACTGCGTCATTCAAAGCATTTTGTTTATTCAATTATTGTAAAACTATCAATCATACACTTTGGCTAATTTAAATTTAGCATCATTCAAATTATTCATTGAATATTTTTGTAAAGTTAATTTATAAGAATAGATCTAATAGCGTAACCATCAACACGTGGCATAATTCATATACACTTTGCATTGCTCAATCGACGCCACAAGTTCAATTCAAACTCTATCTAACCTATTGTATTTATTCAAATCAATTCAACTTATTGTTTATAATTTTAATCATTTATTGAAACACTCATTCATATACATATTTTGTCACATTCATCCAGTTCAGTTCATAACTATTGTTATATATTTTACACAACGTGATTATTCATTGACACCATCTTGTACATATTCATATCATTTTTGTTAAATAATATAATTAATATATATATATTAAAATAATCATTCATTGTATTGTATAAATTGTTATGATCATTTTAGATTAAATCCTGGCAATACTTTTCTTGTTTCATAAACATCGAAACAGTTTGCATGCAAAATCTCGAGTTCTTATAGTATAATCCCCCACCCTCACTTGTGTATAATTTGAAATAGCCATGAGGGGGGGGGGGGGGGGGGTTGGGATTTCGGACCGCTCATAAAACGATGATGCCCACTTGCCGAAAAAAAAACGGCCTACAATAGTGTGACCTACAAATAGGTAAGCTAGATAATAACTCGCGTCACTACCGCTGGTAAGGTAGGTAATGCCATAGCTTGGAACAAAACCTGTGATGGTAAAGCAGATTGATCCAGAACCCGCCTTATTTAACTACTGTATTTATTGGTTGAATCACTTAAACTGTTACAGATAATTTACACTTTTAGATTTATTGTCTATTGTTTCACTTATGGAGTATGAAACCGAAGAACGTGAGAAACTTGATTACTTTCTTTATTTAAACTTATTTGAATTCACTGAACGATTTTTATTGACGATTGTAATGAATTGAAGAAGGGCTTGGATTGTGATTTAGTGGAACTGGGAAGTGAGGAACGGCGGCTCACTGGACGGATATGAATTGTCGTCGAGATTCTGGATTCGTCGTAGGAATAGTATAGTTGATTGATTATTCGTAGATTCGCCCTTGATTTGTGATATTTTCATAGAATAGTGAACAAATAGTCGTCGTGAACTAGACTGATCGTTGATGATGTTTAAAGTGAACTGACGAGGCTCGTTGAGCGTTTGTTTTTATAGACAAAATTTACCTTAGCTTTGAATATTTTTCATCAGCATTTTCAAACATTTCTTGGAAACGACAAAGAATTTGCAATAAATGATTCTCGAATTCGGCTAAAATTGAATATTTCTAAAATATGAAGTTACTTTTACATTGAATAAGTGAAATTCTACATTATTCTATTTTATATTAAAATAAAGACAGATTTCGAAATGCGAGGTCATTGTATTCAAAAGAATGCGCTGCGACTAAAGCGCAGACGTTATGAAGATGGCAAAAGGTCCCTCAGGACCTAACAGAAGATATATTGAGTTGAAGTTAGAAACTTATGATTTTCATCTATTAAATTTGTTTTATTGTTTCAAAAAATTAAATTTCAACAGGGACAGGTTTGTTGCATGAAATTATTCAATTGATGGATTATTGTATTTCAAATCAAGAATGTATTACCACTGAGATAGCGATATCTGTCATTTTCTTCTTTTATGTTCTCCCAAACCCCCATTCAATGAGAATTCCGAATGACGTCTACTATAACTTGGGAAATATCGAAAATACGATAGATTTTCGAAAAAAAAATATATCTTTACTTCATGTTTCTTGATTGAAATTTGAAAAATATATATTATCTCTATAAATTTCGTTTTTAATGATTTTACTTTTACTAGAAAAACGAATGATATCTAGTCAAAAAACCTTTACAATAGAAAGAAAAAGAGAGCGCAAAGTTCTTATATGACTTTATTCAATCATAAATATGTGTAATTCGATGAAAACTTCATTGAACTACTTCACAAAAAGAATTGATATCAATTTGTAATGCCAAATGCATAAAATACGGTTATGGGCTAACTACATAATTCTATTCGTTATTCATGACCATAACAACATATAGGTTTGGGGCAAGTATCATTCACTGGCATTTCCAGATATTTTCATCACCTGCTATAATCAATATAGTTATCGACGTCAAAATTTGGTGGTGAGTTTTTCTCGTGAAAATTCATCATTATTCAATTAATTGATAATATACTACCATGTATACATGGTAGAAAAAGTAACCAGAATATGGGCAGAAATGTCACAGATCTTCTGTCCTTTCACCAGATTATGGCCAGAAAATCCGGCCAGAATTTGGACGTAGATGTAACGCTTTGTAGGCCATATTCTGGCAATATCAATATTGCCAGAATCTGCCCAGAAGATCTGTCATGATTTTGTCCTATTCTGGCATGCCAGAATCTGCCCAGTAGTTCTGTTATAATTATACTGAACATCTAAAAATTGAAAATTAAATATTAAAAATGAAAATTTTTTTAAAATTAAAAAAAAATAAGAAAACATGATTTCGTTTCTACTATATTTTATTGAATGAATAAGAGCCTTTTTTAATTTTTCCATTCATGAACATTGGTTAAAACAGCTGTAAGCGCTTTTTTAACTTCCTTATCGCATGTCTCGATTTGCGCTATTCTTCTGCGGTTTTTGATGATTCCTGTGAACATATGAAAATAAGAATAAAGTAATATATGCTTCAATTGCAATTATATATATGTGAATTATTATTTAAAAAATTAATTACCCAACATGCAATCGAAAAGAGGCGTATCGAAAAATTTTTTTTTTCCATTAGTCTCCTTTGAAGCGGTAAAGCTACTGGCCAGCGGTTTAATTAAAAACATTTTTAACATCCATATAGTTGTTGAATTCTTCAATGGACGTTATTGGAATATTTAAATCCTTCGATTTTAATCCATTCATTTGTTTAATTTAATCCATTCTAGTGATATATTGCATTATTATATTTAGGTTATTTGTAATTTTATTCAATGCGATTCTGGTTTCATTCTTAAACTCTTCAATTGAATTTTGTAGAAGGGTATACGAATCTGACAAATAAAATATATATTATTATATATATTAATGGGAAATTCAGGTTTCTCAGATTATAATAACATATTTTATGCAACTTATACTTACTATGATCGTAGATTATGTTTTCTCCAATTTCAACCACTGGTGTTTCAAAATTAATTCCGGTTAAATTCAAGTCTGCTATAAAAAACCAAAAATTAGAAAGAAATTTTATGATATCAAGTATTTAAAGGTATTATTTGTTTATGTGTATATATTACCGGTACAGCTGGTGGCATTCGATATATTAGGAAGATTTCCTGTCTTCACTGTGCTCGTTTCATCTGTATTCAATTATACATATTTATATATGTTCTCTTGAAATCCATATGTATGTATATTACTATGTATATGCGAGCATAAGAATTATTTGTTCATTTTATACATTTTATTTTCATGCGCATACGTTATTTTGCTCAATGTTATATATATAAATATATGAGCAGAATAATAGACATGTCTATTAAAAATATAGGTATGTAAGAGCAGAAAATTCGAGAAAGTCTGAGTATCATTAAGAAGCGACAAGGCGGCGCCGGGCCCAGTAATGACCATTGACGTCACAGGTTTTCCCAGTGACGTCAATAGATAATTACCTTTGTTCTAACTGAGGTACTAGCGACCCAATAGGAGAGCAGCTTGGAGCGCTCAGTTTTACCCTCTCCACCAATGGAAGGACCAATGAGAAGCAGGGAGCTGTACTTATAAGCAGAAGCCGCCGGGTCATCGGCTTCATCAAAAAAATCAATAGAGTCAGTCGATAGTGTGTATCCACTGTGTGAACATCGTATCTATAGTGAAATAAATCTATTACGCGCGACGTGATACAACACGGTTCGCTGCGTTACAACTGTTAATGTGTTTAGCTTGACTCTTCACAAGACGTATAAACCACGAACACAAATATATATAATAATAAATGGGGAGTACTGCCCCCCCCCCCCCCCCCCATCTAAAAAAGATGGGAAAGAGCATCAATTATAAAGATCCGACAACGGCGTATCGACCATAATAAATACACCGGGCTCAGTCAAACGGAAGCGCGAAGTTTATGCTTCACACGACGCACCTGTTACCAAGGTCAAGAAAAATCAAGACGAACTCGACTCGAGTACATCAGAAAGTGAATTTAACTCTTCAGTAGACTCAGAAAATTGTGTTGTGAATGACAGTGAAATAAATACCAATAATAATCAAAAACCACTGGACAAAAACAAACATCAACCGCCCATTGTTGTTACACTCAACGATGAATTAGATTTCCATGCTATACATTCAATAGTAAATACCATATGCCCATGTGTTAAATATAAATGTAATGGAAAACAGGTTACACTGCTTATCCAAGAGTCAGTAAATTACAGTAAAATAATTGAAAGTCTCAAAATAGACGGAATTAAATTCCATACTTACGCCCGTAAAGGCGACATCAAACCCAAAATCATCCTTAAGGGTCTTCCGGTATTTAATACCGAATTAATCACCAAAGAATTCTCCAGTCAAAATATTGAATTGGTAAATATTCATCTTTTAAAAGCTAAAAATAACACTAATAATAGTCAAGCCACATATTTAATAACAGTTAATGATAATAATACACTTAAAGAAATAATCAAAATAAAGCACCTGTTTAATATAATTATCCACTGGGACAAATACAGGAAAAGCACCAAAACCACGCAGTGCTACAACTGTCAAAGACATGGACACGGTCAATCCAACTGCTACCATGAACCTAGATGTATGAGATGTGCCGGTATACACCCAACAAAAGTGTGTGACATTGGTGACAATATCGAATAATTCAAATGTGCAAACTGTGGCAACAACCACAAATCAAACGACATAAACT